>PVLD010003942.1:0-74955 GCA_004027595.1 Dinomys branickii
AGCTTCTTCCCGATTCAGGAAAAACCGGTTAGAGCGCGCACTTAACTCACCCTGTGATCGTGCAGACAGGAGTGCCGTTCAGATGTTTTTCCCTGGATGGAGATTTTCCCCGACTCAGAAATCCCACCGGCCGGTCGCTGTTGCTCCAGTTCGCGCAGCGCTGGCTGCGGGGGTGGGGTTCTGAGCGGGATCCCGGAGCACTGCCCGGTTTGGCGCAGTTTGTCCCAGTAGCGCGTTCTCTGTCGGGTTTAGGAGCTGAAGCCGTTCTTCCCTCCACACTCGCTCTCTCGGCTGGTCGTCTTCTTCCCGGAGGTCCTTATTTCTGTCTTCATATTGCTATATTTCATTGTTTGGGTGGTAATCCTCTGGGAGGTTCTCTCTCTGCTGCCTACCCAGTCGCCATCTTCCGACTTCACAGTTCTAAGCATGTAGAGTATTTGTTCACAGAGCTCATACTTGATAACAAATGACTCTTTGAATATTATGTTTTTCTCTTATTACAGTATTTTTTGCAGAAATAATAGCATTATTTTCCCCAGTTGTAAAAAAAGATGTTGAAGGTAACTATTTTGCTTTCTATGTGCTAGCTCTGCTCCCTTTCTCTGTGACAGCACCTCCCTTTGTATATTTATACACCACATATGTTTTCTCTGTAAGAATTTAAGCTTTACTGACCATTGCATGAATGACATAACTGTAACAATCGAAAAGGACAGCTGTGTATGGAAATCTAAATGGGCAAACAGCAAGCTTGACGATAATTTCTACATTTAAAAAGACATATTCAATAGAGAAGCAAAAACCAAAATACCTGGTTGACAAAGGCTTACAAAAGGGCTCCAGACATCAGGATGTAGAGTGAGTGAGTGTCTGGGACTAACATTTTCAGAACTGTAGTGCTTTAAAAAGATAAAAATTTGTTTTTTGGGCTGGGGATATAGCTCAGTAGAATAAGCACCTGCTTAGCAAGCGCAGGGTCCTGAGTTCGATCCCCAGTACTGCCAAAAAAATAAAAAATAAAAATAAAAATTTGTTTTTTGTTTTGCTTTATTTTGTTTTTGGTTGTTGTTTTTTGAGACGGAGTCTCACTATGCAATGAAGGCGGGCCTTGAAATCACTTCTGTAGCCCAGATTGGCCTTGAACTCATGGTGATCCTCCTGCCTCAGCCTCCCCATTGCTGGGATTACAGGTGAGTGCACCACCACAGCAGCTAAAAAGACACAAATTTGAAGAAATGTTAAATCACACAATTAAAAAGCTCTCAAACACAATTAAAACTTAGGGAACCAAAGAGGCCTTAGAACAAACACCTCAATAACAAAACAGACAAGCAACGACACATTCAAAGAGGAAAGGAATAATTCTAATTGATAGGGAGAATATGATTTTAATAATAAAAGATTCTTTCAAAGAAACCATATATTCACATGAGATAATTATAAGCAAGTTAGGCATAAATATAATTAAAATAAACCTGCCTACCCACTGCCACACCAGACTTACCTAGTTCCGTATCTGATCCACAGCGTATATGTTTATAGTTACTTTGCTTTGTTCCTTTTTCCCCAAGATGCCCTTGGTATGTAGTTCATCAAGTCTTCAACTTTCTAAGCAAGGAAGAAAATATTAAGCACTTTTTAAATAAATCTTATTTTTCCATTTATTTTAAATATATCAAAAATCTGTTCCCAGAGGGAAAAGACTCCAAGGAACTCACCAGAAAGTCTCCGCTGAGAGCAAAGTTATAGGACAGCCTCTCCTCATGAGAGAAACCCTGCCCCAAACCGTTAGGAGCTTCTTCAACAAGCACTTTGCTCTTCAGGTCAACCAAGGTTTCTTAGTGCTGCTCTGCATTTCCTTTGGCAAAAGGTCACTTCACCTTAACACCTGACATTTCTTCCCTGTTGCCCAGCCTTGTAAGTCACAGCGCAGTTTCCTCTGTCTGGAATTCACTTCTGTCCTCCATTTTTTTCCATGTCCTAGATGAAAATGCTAGTAATTAGTCAACAATCTCACATCTCTACAGCCCACACTGCTGCCTAACCTAATGTCTTGGTTACTTTTTCCTCATTGCTGAGACAAAATACCCAACACACAAAATGAAGGAAGGAAAGGTTTATTTAGCTTACAGTTTGTGGAGGTTTCAGTCCACACTTGGCTGGTTCAGAGGCAGAGTGGCACATGGCAGAGGGCAACAGTTCATGGCAGCAGAGCACAGCAAAAACCACAAGAGCAAAAGGGAGGAATGGCAGCAAGCAGCCTCTTTTTATCCCTACATTGTAAACAGTCTACCCCCACCCAGGGGGCGTGTACCTCTCACACAATCTCCATATCCTCCTCTTCCATAGGCTCAGGATGTATGCAAGGTAAGCACCCTGGCTTCCTGCTGAGTCACTCAGCTAAACCTCGAGACTCCCCAAGTTGACACAATGTATCAACCATAACACCTATACTTCAACCTGAGAAGTTTAACTTCAGTAAGACAAAATTACTCCTATTTTTTAAGTCTTTAACATTTTTACCATTTGACCCATCAGTAACAAGAATAACTAATTAAACTAGAAAAATCAACCAAGTTTTAGCAGGTAGATACATAGTCAGCATTATAGCAAACTGTCTAAAGAGATATCTGTTCTAATGTTCAGTATTGCAGGAGTGCTTGCTATGTGTAAGGCTCAGCAATTAGTGCTATAAGGACAGTAAGAGAGAAGACATGGTCTCTGCCCCATGGAATATATAATCTAATCGAGAAAACATGACTATTGAAAAGTTTTTAAGCTGCATAACATAACAGAGCTATATTCATGGAATGAGAGCTCTAATGAAATGACTAGGGCAGGGAAATATGCTAATTCTGAGAACTAAAATATCACTTGGGCTGGACTGAGATTGAAGGTTTCACAGAAAAGCAGGAACTTGTGTTATGACTTGAATGATGGATGGGCTGAGGCCAGCAGGACTCATTTAAGCACAAGCGTAAAGTTGGACGAGTTTAAGGCAGCTTGGGGCGGAGTTCGGCTGGATAATGCCAGTAAAGCGTGCAGTGAGAGCTGTTCACAAAGGGCGCCGTGACGCTCCAGGCCTGACACTGTCAGAAGAAGCCATTTGGACTTTTGGTGGACTGCGGAGCCACTGAAGTCTTTGAGTTCGGAAAGACAGAGAGAGAGTGTTTCATGATCCACTTGTCAGCAATTTGAATGCTGTGTTGGCAGTAGGAGAGGCTCGAAGTAGGATGGATAATTAAAATTTTAAAGTTTCTGTTAGAAAAATAGAGAAAGATGACAAGAATCTCAACAAAAACCATGACACCAGTAAAAAGAAGAATTAAAGAGAAAATGGACTTGAGAGCTGGAGGGAAGAATTGGCACACGCTGGTGCATGGCGTGAGCTGAGAGGCAAAGAAGATTGCGACATAAATCCTGAAGGTCACTGAGAGGTGTAAGACGGTGCCTCATCTTTGCCCAGCACACAACAATTAATTCACAGATGTGTTCACATGGGAAATAAGGGGATGGAACCTCTGATGCACAATTATTCCCTTTTGAGGATGCTACAAAATTATTTTTTCAACTGCCCAGTAGAAGGGTGCTTCTAGACTCACATCCCTTGCTTAGCTGTGGAGCACTGCTGTTACAGATTATCATATTCTGGTTGCACCATCTGTTCCTCTTTTGATAAGCCTGGATTGAGTTGAGGTGGGTACTAATGACAGCGTGGGGCCATTCTGGACCATCCACATCCAGAAATCTAGAATTAAAACCTGGTAGAATGTCAGCTGCAAGACTAGAAAACTCAGAACTCAGACATTTTAGGGACTCTTTGAAGGGAACATGTGCAAATAAGGTAAATGAAAAGGGAAAGAGACAGAGAGAGAAGGGGAACAAGGCTATAGAAGAGAAGGAGAAATAAGAAAGGGAAAGTAAAGAAGGAGGAGAAGGAAGAGAAATTGGCAGAAAACCAATACAAGACATTGTGATTAAAACCAGACAGGAGGGAAGGTATCTGCCTTCACCTGGTTACTGAACAGTGCCCACTTCCCTAGTGAGGTCCTGCAGCACTTCCTCCGTAGTTCAGTCAGATAGCTTACATCTTCCTCAGTTATTTCTCATCTTGAAGCCAGCTTGATCTGATATCTGTTCCCTGCAGCAAAATTGTCCCTGGCAAAGAAATCACCCCATTTCTAGAGGGTGTCATGCGCAGAAATAGAATAGAAAAAAGGTAACGCTGTGTGCTGACTTCAGGAGCTGATAAGTGGGTGTGGGGTGGTTCCGAATGTGTTGCTATGTGTAACACCTTCAGAGTTACCTGAGAGTGGGAGGGTAAGGTGTCAGAGCTGTGGGCGTGGCCATCAGTTGTGAAGACAATGGTTGAAATCTTTTCTCCTGTGATTTTGTGGTGACAGAAGACCAAGATGATTGGTAGGAAAGAAGAACATGTGGTAGAAATATGGCCCAAAAGTTTGCCAATTTCCAGCGAGAATCTTTTTAAAGGAATGAAAAGGCAAGAAAGCCATGTTTGTCCTGACTGCTACCTAACCTATCTCTTTACTGTTTGTTAAACACAAAGCATACTTATTTTAAAGTAAAAGGACTTTACAAAACCAATTTTACAAAAATGAATAGCTTCTTTTAATGAGGGCAGATATTATAAATGTAGGTTAAATTTCAACAGCTAAAAGCAAAACTCTTAATTTCTGTTTTGATCATAATCTTTCTGTGCCTATGTTCCTAAAGACCTTTAAATTTGGAATGTACCAAAGCTAAGGTCCCTTCTGCATGAAACTTTTCTGGACATTAATAATAGTTAATCTTAAGCATGAAAGAATTTTCAAAACCCTCCCAAGTAAGCATATTTTAAATTAAGTAATAATGTCATAATTATGTTGCTTTTTTTTCTACCCTGGTGTTGGAAAATGAACCTAGGCCCTTTGCACTGAGCTACAGCCTTTTATAATTTTGTGTTTTGAGACAGGGCCTTATTAAGTTATTCTCCTGCCTCAGCTTCCAAGAGCACTGTACTTAAGGGTGTGTGTCACAATGCCTTGCTTTAATTATGTTTTGTGTGCAATACTTTAAAGTATTATCATCTGATAAGACCAAGTTTGCCATGTCAACTGACAAAATTATCACTCCATCAAGAATACTCAGTCTGCCTGTTACATGCAATGGGGCAAGGAAAAATTGAATTAGTTCTAAGACCCCCAAAACAAAACTGCTTATATTTCAATATTCAGAACCTGCCACAACAAGAGATGTGCATTTGAACTTTTTGATCCTGAAACAGTGCACGCAGGAAATTCTCCAGTGTAATTACACTTGACCTGAAATCCGGGTTCTATCTTTAAACAATAGTTTGTTTTCAGCAAGTCTCTGAGAACTACATGGAATTCAGCTGCATCAGATGAGAGTCTGGTTTGTTACATGTGCTTTGAGGGAAATGTGTCCTCTTTTAAAAACATGCTGAACTTTAGTTCAGGGACAGAGCTGAAATTTTGTAAACAATGTGAACACAGTTCCCATATTTCAGAAGTTGAAGAAGCTGTTCACACTGTAAAATCATCAAAGAGTTAATCTTGTTTCATTCTTGCAGGAGTAAAACCCACTAGCAACCTATAACTATGTTAATTTTCAAACTTTCAAGTCCCTTCTTAAGCCACAAAGCCCACAAACTAAAGGTAAGCCAACAGGGCCGTTTGGTAAAGACACAAATGAACTATGCCTTTTGAAGTGTTTCCAGGGAAATGTGTGTGGAATATTTAAGTCCCAAGTGAGTTACAAAGGTTGTTCATTCACAAGTGAGATAAATTCATAGCTGTCAAATTGTCTAGATTCTCTGTGTGATCACCAAGGCTTCACATCATTTATTTTTTTCTAAAAAATTTCAATATTTTCACAGCTTCAAATTTGATCGTACTTTGTAATTTGGAAATAAAGAATTGCTTCTCTTCCTTACTTGCTCACTGAAGCAATAAAAGTCCATGAGGATATTAAAGCAGTTTTTCTCTTTCTTTGTGTTTTGTTTCTTTTAGTAAAGTCAAATATTTCTAAATTGGATGTTTCTCTCAGGGAATTAACAAAGTGTTTGGTTTCACCAAACAGACATGGTAGGGAGAGATATTGAAGATATAAAATTTACTGTGTATAATTGGCTTTATTTTCTGGAGTAACTATAAATTAAATTATTCAAAAGTTTCCCAAATAAGTTTTGGCTTTTTTTCTCTACTCTTTTAAGATCCTTGACTATTTAGCACAAATTTAAGAATTAAGAAGAAATTGAGAGTCTTCAAAAAAGGCAACAAAGATAGGTGAGAAGTGACACTTGACAGGAGACAGAAATGACCCAAGACTACTGGCCTGGTTAACTCTGGAACCAGAGTTAACATTTCCAGCCTCAGCTGGAAATGTAAAGGAGAGATAGTTCTAAGGATCAGTGCCCAGCCTGACTTCGTCTATGGGAGGGAAGCAAAGGCCTCGGAGAGCTCAGACTCAGTGCAGTAAGGGCACAGCACTTATGTGTACACCTTGAGGGAAAAGCAAGAGACTAAGGCATAACTGCTCTGAGTCCAGATACTTGCCTCCAGTGAGATCAGAGAATGTTGTCACTCACACATTCTCACTCGAGAGACTGCAAAGGTAGATGGAATCTTTGCCTTTAAGCAACACATAATAACTTTGAGGACACATGTAAAAACAGTGAAATTACAAGGCACAACAGCAATGGGAAGTGTGTGGCTGCCTCCTAGACCATCAATAATTGCTGGAGGAATTTGAAATGGGAGCTTGAAGGTGAGCACTGAGGTCAGTGGGGAGGAGGTAGGGATTGAAGAACTGGTGGGGGTCAGCTGTGGCGAGTATGAATGGGCCAGTTGGGTTTCTTCCAGGAAATCCCAGTTGGACGAAAAGGGATAAGAGCCAAATGAAAAAGGAGTTAAAGAATTGAATGGATTGTGCAGAGCCCCTAAAGGCCTTTCTTCGAAGGACATTATATATAAAGCTGTATTTTTAAAACTACTATTCCAGTATTGGCCTATAGGATGAAACAAGAAGTTATAGGAAAAGAAACACATTAAAAGGTTATAATTCACACGAGATGATGATGTAGAGTGGAGATATATTATGCAAATAAGGAGGAAGACAGTAGCTTGACGTTATCAAGTATTTACAAAGTGGCAGATAGACTGCTATGTAGTATAAAATACACAAAGGCGAGAGAAGGGACTTAACCTTGACTTAAAAGTTCATAGGTAAAGTCAAATCAAAGGTCACTTTATGAATAATGACATATTCTGCATAGAAGAGAAATATCCTCTCTGAAGATATTTGAATGGAACATTTGTCCAGATAAATTCAGCTTTCAGCTAGAGATTTAGGTCATATTCAATTTCTGTCATATGTATCTATAGATACAAACCATACATATCACATACATACACATGAATCCCATTTTATATCATAAAACATTGTCTAGCATTCAGTTAGAGATTCAGGTCATATTCAATTTTCTGCCATTCATTCATGGAGACGATATATAATTTTGTCCCATAAAACATTGTCTTTTGACATACATCTTAACACTGGCCATCTTTAGTTCTGGTGTCTCACAGTTCACTAATATGTATGTTCTTAAATTATTTATAAATCATGTGACATTTTAATGATCTGAGGAAAAGTCTTTTAATAGATTCTATTGTGAGTTAGTCTATAAAATGAAAAACCTTTTAATGATATGACTACTTATTTTTAAAAATTCAAGCTTTACTATAAGGAAAGAGTATCTTCAGGGTCTCATAAGTTTTTCCTCAAAAAACAAAATGAAACTGAGTTCCCCCACCCCCCAGAAAATTAAGAAAGACAGAAACATCACACCTGTCAACACAGATAAAAATAGTATCTTTACCTAAAGGCAAGATCACATCTAAAGAGTTGCTCTTAACTTATAGTACCAGAATGGCATCTCTTTTTTTTTTGGTACCAGGAATCCAACTCAGAACCTTGTGCTTGCCAAGCAGGCACTTGTGCTGCTGAGCTATATCCCCAGCCCTGATGTCACTTTTTAAATACAATTAATTTTAAAATTTTTAAGAAAATAGAGTCATATTACTAGGTTCAATTTTAAAATATAATTGTGAAAAAATGATACAGTGATATTATAAGACTAGGAAGTCCCCTAACTGGATTTAGGGTAAGATGCAGTGGACTTCGAGAGTGAACATGGACAGTCACAATTCATTTCTAAAGCCAGATGAGCAATGACATTTAGAGAGAATATCAAAAGAATGGGAAAATCCTGGAGAAAAATTATTAATCATCATAATAAAAATTTCAGAATAATTGTATTTCCCAAGCGTAAGTGCGTATCTTATAATTCAACATGCTACCTGAGGTTTACCTGAACATTTCGCAACATAAGAGGTGACTAAGCACCTGGGCTTAGCGATCTGATTTCCTAAATTAGAGTCTCAACTCAGCTCCTAACTAGCCATGGACACTTTAACTTCCCCAATCCACAATTCCTAATTCCTATTCCTGAAAAACTGTAGATAAAGGGTACTGTATTTTACCACAGGTTTGTTATATGTGTTTTTAAAATAGCACATACAAGCACTTAGCACAAAATTGGGTCCACAATGAGACTTAAGTGAATATTATTATTATTAGTAGTAGTAGTACTATTACTTATAGAAAGTCAATAGATATCTCTAGATTTCTATAAAATTAGCTTTCAGCAGCAAATTTACTCCTTCTTATTGAGTTTTCACTTGATTTAACACATTCAATCTGCTTCCATAAAAAGATTTGAGAGAGGTTATAATTAAAGATGTGCATTCAATACTGTTGGAAAAATATATGTTCAAAAATTGAATCTACAGGGTAGGAAAGGGCAGTGAATGTGGCTGCTATACTCACATCCTCTCTATGTCTGCTGGAGGAGCAAGAGGGAACTAGAAATACTAACTTGTGCAAGTGGTGTCTTCAAGACAGTACTTCAGAAAGAACAATCAAAGCGAGAGCACGTTTGGGTAGCACTTTCTAACATGTATCTGCCTACCAACTCCAATTTGTTTCTCACCCAAATCTGTTGACCGGCTCCAGTATCCAATTTTGTAGATAAGGAAATCAAGCCCCAGAAAAGTCACACAGCTAAGAAGAAACGGAGCTAAGACTGGAATGCAAGTTTGGTGAAAACCACACACGAAAAACTTACTTAACTCAGCTGCTTGCAAATACAGACAAAAACCGAGAGGAGGCCTGGCCCCTGGTAGGAGATAAAACAGTTCATAAAAAGCAGCATGCCTGGGGCCAGTAGATACAAGCTTTTACCTCCCACTTAAACGAGAGAAATTAGTAATATGGATATTTATTCAAGGGTCTTTCAACCGCACAGTGAACTGTGATTTCAGGAGAGGTCTTAAACAAAATGAAGACATGTTCTTTATGTCTATTTATCATTATAGCCTGAGGGAGTCAACCGAAATTGTTCTGTGAAGGGATTATTTTTAAGCAGCAGATGTTTGGAGTAATACTTTCTAAGTAAATAGTATTCTTCTGAGCAAGATTTGTGGGCTGCCTACTATGTGCCCGAATCCATGCTAAGTACTAAATGCACTGGGATGACAGTTCTGGAGTCCAGTGGAGACCCACACTTTCCACTGAATACTTTCTGGTGACGGAGGTTGGTGCAAAGGTGGCGGGGGGAGCGAATGACCAAAGAGCTCACCACAGACCTGCGGCTTCACATTTGCCCAGCAGACCAGAGCAGAGCAGTGCTACAAACAGAAGAAAGGGCATGTGCAAGGCACAAAGCCTTGGAGTGGCAGGGACTCCAGACCCTAATCTGCCCAGCGCCCCTGGAATAAGACACACAGGGCGGTAGGAGAGAAGCTGGGGTCGCACAGAGTCTTGTGACAGGGCTGCACATGTAGAGTTTAAAGCCACTCTGAAGCCACTGCTGTCTGTTAGGCATGGACATGGTCTCACAAGAACAGGAATGAAGGCCTTGTGAACAGTGCACAGAATGACCAGTTTGCTAGAGGGACATATTTTTTGTTTTCCAATCTTAACAGTTTATCAAAATCATAGTCTTTGTATCTGTGTATGAAGTTTACAGACCTTTGTGTATTGTTAAATGGCTTCTTTTTCATTTTAACTTTATACCTGCATTTTACAGAAGGTGCAGTTTGCGTCTGGTGCTGAGATGCAGACAAATTAGAAGCTGGGAGAGAGAACAGCCTTTGGTAGAAGAGAGAGGAGGATCTCAGCCCCTTGGGCCCACTGGAGAGGAAGACTGGGGATAGTGAGGGAACGTGGGCTTGAGAGGACTGTAGGGAGAGAAAGGGGCCGAGAGAGGAGATGCGGCTGAGTCCCGACACTAGGGAGAAGAAACTGAACAAAGAGAGTCAAGGACAACACCGGGCAGAAGCAGGACAGGAATAGGGGGCAGTCTGAGGGCCATGCTCCCCACCCCCAGGACCTCCCATCTCCAGCAGGCACCTAATCTAAACAACTCTGGGGCGAATGGAAGATTTGGCAAATCAGACATTCACGGATTTCATTTCCAGAAAATTGACTTTTGACTAGTGGATTTTTTTTTTAATGGCAAGATTCCAATATAAGATGCTCAAAAGATTTCTGGGACTATAGATAGAAAGGCGATATAGGATCAAAGAAGGAGATTTTGGCTTGGTTTGGTTTTGCTAGTTTTCAAATAGGAAACTTGAATAAATTCCCACATGAGGAGAAAGAGTTAATAATTGGACACACTGAAAAAAGAAAGGATATTTTTATAGCAAGGTGGTCTAGTTAATACTGCTGTATAATAAAATTTCCCAAACCTTCTGGCTTACCAAGTGTCATTTCTTCTGTTCACAGATCTACAGTTTTTCCAGCGCTTGTCAGGGTCAACTCATCTGTGTTCCATTTTAGGGTCAGCTGGAAAGGCTCAGAGGCTGAGAGCTGGAACCTGCTACCCCCCTTCCTTCTCTCCCTTTTTTTCTTCCCTCCCATGTCTGGCAGTTGACTTGGTGTAGGTTCTCCCTGATGGTTGCTGTCCATCTGAGTGGGACCTTTCTACACAGGCTAGTCTGGGCTTCTCCATGGCATGGTAGATGAGCAGAAAATAAAGGTTTTAGAAAGAACCAGGCAGACACTGCACACAGACTTTTCTAACCTAGCCTCAGGAGTCACACAGTGGCATTTCCACTGTATTCAAAGGACCAGCTAGGTCAAAGAGGAGACACAGATTCTTTCTTTTAGGGGAAGGACAGGAATCCCATTGTAAGAAGGGTATAATGATTTGGGATTCAACCACACATGCACGCCCACCCGCGCGAGCGTGTACGCACGTACACACACACACACACACACACACACACACACACACACATGCACACACGCTAAGTATAAAGAAGATGACAAACTCAGATCCCAACTGCTCCATAATCTAAGATCTTTTTATCTACTTACATGATGCTACAAGTACAAAATTCTACACCTGTCCACATGTGCCAGGTCATAGTCCAAACACATGCACACCAAGAAATATTATATAAAATCACCCCTAGGTTATCACTCCTAGGTTATAAAGTACATATGAAATGTAAGTATTTTTTAGCTGGGTCCTCTTCTCAGCACTTGGGTCCCACCCTCAAAATATTTCATTATGTATATGCAAATATTCCAAAATGAACAAAGTAAGAAATTTTAAAAATTAAAAACTCTTCCATTTCTAAGAATTTCAGAAAAGAGATGCTAAACCTGAATATGTGGTCATTTTTAAAAAATACAATCTGCTTCCCAAACCCTCTGAGATGGCCTTAAAAAATTAACTCCAAAGACCAAAAGTAAAATAGCCTTACATGGCCAAGAGAATAATTCTTCTGATGCGGAGGGGTTAGGCCAGAAATACAGTTCACTGTGAGCTGATTTAAAGAAAATTTTAAGATTATGAAAGCAAATTTTAGCTTTATTTTGCCTCCCATTTAAATTTCAGATGATATCTTGCAATTTCCCTCCTTTACCTTAAAGTCAGGGAGTTCTAATGGATTTGGGGCATTTTGATAAATGTTTTATTCATGCATTAAAATACTTGACCCAGGGCTGGGGATATAGCTCAGTGGCCTAAGAACCTGCCTGGCAAGTGCAAGGTCTTGAGTTTGATTCCCAGTACCAAAAAAGAAAAGAAAATACTTGACCTGAAGTCTTCCTTTTTACAGTACAATTTTTAGCAGATATAAAGGGAGACCAACAGAGGTATTTGGAAGAACTGGTTCTCACCACATACACACTCTTCTTGGGGAAGAAACAATAAAAAGTAAGAAATGGCATTGAGGAGAGAAGGAAACATAAGAGTGTCGCACAAAACCCACTCTGTCTAGCCCTTCTCCGGTATCAAGGATCACTAGCTGTTGTACTCTCTGACATGTGAAGAGCTCACCACATTTTTTCAGAAATGAAGAAAGGCCTTCCTTCAATAATTGCATATTTAATAATGTCTAAACTGCTAAAGTAATGTCGGAATTTACAAATTGCTCACCAGTGGTAACATGGATCTAATTTTCTTTTCCTTTAATGTCTATTGTTCTCACCTTAGAAATTATAAGTCATGTTTTCTAACTTTAATCATTTCTGGAACATCTCATTTATTTTAGAGATATTAGAGTTAGTATCCATTTATTTCTTTACCTCTGAATCCAAAGGAAAATTAAATGTGGGGAGAAATGTAGATAAAAAGAAATATTATTTTCCATATCCAGTAAGTTTGGAGAGAATTAAGAAAGAGCCTTTTTAACCCATTGTGGAAGGTCAAGACCAGCAGCTATATTAATGGGTCAATGGTTGAATTTTAGGAAGGGTTTAAAAGTGGGGAGGTTGAAAGGTTTCCAGTTCCGGAAGCCGTATAGATCTACTATCAGAATTTCTGAAAAGAATGAGAATGTTAAGAGGCGAATTATGAATGGTGACAAGCCGAGCACTTAGAGAAGCACTAATGCTTGATGCAATATTTGGCTACTAGAAAACCAGGAAAATTCTGTACATGATTTTTTTTCAATCCTAAGAGGAAATTTTATTATCCACCAAAATTAGCAAAATCATTATATCATGTAAAATTCTGCTGTACCTCTGTTATGCCATGAAAAATGATCTTTTCTGCTAACAATGATTCATCCAGCTGCCGAAGCCCCAAACCCTTCCCCTTCTCGTCGGATTGGACTTTATTCTTCAGTTATCCCCTTTCCCATGGCTTCAACTTCTCCCTCTAGACCAAGTCGTTCTTCCCGAAACACCAACACATTTTGTCACTTGATTCTCCTTGGACTTCTCAGCCCTCAACGTTGCCCTCCAGGTGCTATGACTCATTTTCTTTGCCCCTTCTTGTAGTCAAACTTCTTGAAAAACTTGCTCCCAAATCCTACAACAAGATTCCCACCTTCTTTACACTCTTAAAGGCCTCTGAGGGTGTTCCCATTCCTACAGCCCAATCAAGTTAAGTTTTGCAAGGAGACCAAAAACCTTTATGCTGCCAATCTAATTGGCCTGTTCTAGTTTCACCCTCCTTGAACCCTCACTGCACTCAACATATTTGACACTCAGTCCTCTTTGACACATGGCCACCAGTCCTTTTTGTTGTCTCTGGCAAGCTTCCCCTACTGTTCTGATCTCCAAACTTTACAAGTTCTTCATGTATATGGAACATTTCCCTTCCCATGTTCTTGGGTAAGGGATTAAGATTCCTAGTACAAGTTTCACATCACAACCAAAACCTCCACCTACAGCTTTTCTCCTTCTGCTGGGGCCAAAACTCATGTAGTCGGTGGCCTATTTGGTATCTCTACTTCAATCCCCAATTGGAAGTCTCACAAACATCCAAATTTAATGTTCCAAATTCTACTTATTCTATAATCTCTATATAAAAATCTTATATTCCCTTACCTCCAAAATGCCCCTCTCTTATTTTCATCTCTCTCAGGAAAAGGTACTAGGATTTATCCAGTTTCCATAAGCAAAAGTTTGACACCTGTACTGGTTGATACATTGTGTCAACTTCAGAGGTTCTAAAGTTTCACTAAGCAGCTCAACAGAGAACCAAGTCCTCATACTTATCCTGTGCAAGAGGAGGGCACAGAGATGGTGTGAGTGCTACACTTGCCCTGGATGAGAAGCCTGCTTACAATGTAAGTGAGGAAAAGAGGCTCGTTCTCCCCTCATCTCTTTTGGTCTTGCTGCTTTTACTGTCTTTTGCCACCTTGAACTATTGCGCCTGTGCCCTGCCACCCTGTCCTAGAGCCAGCTGATTATGGACTGAAACTTGCACAAATTGTGAGCTAAATAAACCTTTTTTCCTTAATTTTGAGCATCAGGTATTTTTCTCATCAATGAGAGAAAAGTAACCAAGACAACACTTCACTCTCCCTCAGTCCACATCGCAGCCATAGCTAATGGTCTGGACCATCTAAAAGCACATCTTGCATCACTCCAGGTTTTCAATCTTCTTCTCTAACCAGAAACAACATTTTTTCCATGCACTTTGGATTTCTTGAGAAGTCCAATCTATTTTAAATATGTGATTTAACAAAATGAATTGTATGAATGGTAGAACAACGTTGGTGAAGTAGAGAAAATTAATTAATTGAATGAGCCATCATCTATATAACTGAGTAATAAAGGTGAAGATAACATTATGTAATACAACATCCAGTGATAACCCCCTACTATTTTCTCTGTAATCTGGTATATCCTTTATTGTTTTTGAGTTAACAAATGCAAAGACAACACTATGTAATACAGCATCCAGTGATGGTTCCCTATTGTCTCCTCTGTAATTTGTATATCCTTTATTGATTTTGTTATAACAAATACAAAGATAACTACATTATACAGCATCCAGTGCCAATTTCCTACTATCTTCTCTATAACTTGGTATTTTCTGTATAGTTTCTGTGCTATTCTGGGCTCTTTTGTCTTAAAAATAAAATTAAAGGAAAAAAATGAATTGTATATTGTACTTGAAATTTTAGCTATCAGTAGTGCTTTCTGTGTGGAAAGTTAATTTGTTTGACTGTTTAAATTTCAGAGCTTATGTTTGAAAGGAAAATATATTTTTTTCATAGAAATTTAAATACGTTTTCAAAAATGAAAGAATGATTTAGGTTTTTCAAAGTTCTTTACATGGTGTTTCCAAAGAAAAAGATCAGCTTTTAGCTCAAAAGCTGTATGAATATGCTTTCATTCTACATAATGTAAGAGTCATGTATCGCCTTTACCTCCTGAGACTTTCTGCTGGGTAGAATAAAGGGCCATTCCCCTGGCCCAAAGTAAAAGTGAGCCCTACAGGACAAATTTAGTCTACTTCTTCCTCCAGGAATGGCCAGAAGATTTTCAAGGAAGGAAAATGTAGAAAGAGGAAAGGACAGAGAAGCGGGGAGAGAGGAAGAAAGGGAAGAGGAGAGAGGAAGGTGAAAAGGGCAGAGGGAGGAAACGTGAAGAAAGGAAAGTTTTGTCTGATTAGTTAATATTCAAAAGCTAAGATCTAATAGTAAGGAATTTAAGAACAAAGAAAAGTTAAGTTCACTTTCCACCATTAAGCCTCTAAAATGAAATGGAAGAGAAGGGTTTCACCAATTTATTCATGTCAAGAGACAAGGACGGCAATCTGCTTGCAAATCACAATTGTGCTGTGAACTGTGCAACGCAAGTTCATTGCATGATGTCGAAGTGATCCAACCACACTTTCTTCAGTATGTGCCCTTAATCATAAAGAGCTTATGTGCTTTTGAAAGAAGAGGAATTTGGAATAACAAGAGCACGGAGACATCCTTTATTTTAAGGCATTCAAATGACTGAGTCATAGAAACATGTGGAAGATATTTACTGAGCTGCTATCACATATGAAGGACTTTTTGGAATTAATAAGCTCTGAAAGACCGAACTTGTCAGACCCCCAGTGGCTCAGAAGATTGCACATCTTTGTGAATATGACAAGACATCTAAACACCCTGAACCTGAGACTGCAGGGGAACAAGGAGCAGTGCTGATTCGTTCAAAGTCTGAGTGTGCAGACACCATGTGGACATGTGGACCGAGCAGATGGCCACTGAGGATGGCATTCGTTCCCCACTTCTGAACATTCGGAGCTCAATATATTCCAAAATATGAAGAATTACAGAATTAATTGATGGAAATAACACCATAATTTTAGAAGGGATTCATATAATTTAATGAATACAAATCATGCTAATGTCTGTGGCTGCATTTAGAGGTAATATCCAGACGTGTCTGAACTAACAAAAATCTTTTTTATTAACAGAAAAAGATGCCCATCTAGGAGTTGAAAGCACCCCCCTGGAAATTTAAATTAACAGACATTTCAATTCATTTGGTCAAACTCTTGGAATATTTGCCTCTGCTTTACTCTGTGTTATGGTTTATATTGAAATGTCCCCCACAAAGCCTCATGTGCTCATAGGAGGAGATTTTGAAAGGTGATTGGTTTGCTGGAGTGTGATAATCATTGGTGGATTAGTCCACTGCTGAGTTTATAGCTAAATATGATGCTGAAAGTGAATCCCAGGGAGGAAGGTCATGGGGGGTGTAGTCCAGTAGGGTCTATCTCCCTCTGCCTCTTTTCATTCTCTCCAATTCCTATTTGCCACAGCCCTGTGCCATGCTGTCCTGCCTTAGAGCCCACCAACTGTAGACTGAAACCTTTACAAACTGAGCCAAAATAAACTTCTCTCTCCTTAATTTGCAAGTGTTGGGTATTTTGTCCCTGTAATTATTCAACTCACTGAGACCCTCTGAAAACATATTTCTTGACCAGAGACTGTGTACCCATCTCCTATCTGGTGGTGGTGTTGACTACTAATAGCATAGAATTATAACTTTCTCCGGGTAACTGCTGTCAGTCAACAAGAGTTGTGTAACTCTGAGGTTATGTCCCATCCTATTCATGGGAACATAACACCGAATGACTACATGGGGCAACGTTGGGCTTGCTTCAAATAGAAACTTGGTGTTACAATTCATGCTCTGCATAGATCTGCCTGAAACAAGGTAAAAGCTATACTGCAACTGAACCTCTATTACCAGTTCAAGAGACTTCTATTACCAACTCTTATACTTTCCCACTAAAATAAAATACCCACCTGAATCTATCTCAACCCCTGATCCCGGGAAATATGTGCTAAGATACTAGATATTAGGAGTAGTCCTAAGAAAGAGACTCCATATTGTCAGGAACATATGTGTGATTAACTGGAACAGGATATATGCCAAAAGAGAAATATTAGCTGACACAACATTGCTGGCATTTGAAAGAAACAAGGGAAATAATAATTCTAAGTGTTTTGGAATTTGTAGGCTATTGAGATGGCTTCTTTGAAGAAAGAAAAGAGCAGGATCAGAACAATTAATCATCAACTCAAAGTACTGTGTCAAGGCCAGGGGACCTCCTTGGCTACATTTAAAGAAACATTCACTCTTGATGGAAATGTAAACTATTACATCCACTATGGAAATTAGTGTAGAGATTTCCCAAAAAACTAAAATGAGAAATTCCATTCAACTCAACTCTTCCACTTCTAGTTAGCCTCGTGAAGAGTTAAGGAGATCATATTACAGTGACACAAGCATACTCATGTTTATAGCAGCAAAACTTGTAACAGCTAAATCTTGGAAGCAGTCTATATGTCCATCAACAGATGAATGAATAAAGAAAACACAGATTTATATACAGTGCAGTACTACTCTGCACAACTCATAATAGCTAAATGTTAGAAGTAGCCTATATGTCTGTCATGAGCTGAATGAATAAAGAAAATGTAATATTATACATAAGACAACTATTTTGCCATGAAGAAGGATAAATTTGAGTCAGTATAGGAAAATGAATGCATAATATTAAGGCCATAATATTAAGTGAAATAAATCAGACACACAAGCTTAAAGACTGCTTGATTTCTCTTACATGAGAAACTCAAAATACAAATTATAGAGCAAAAACAAAAGTCAATTGGTATGTCACACACACCAAGTCACATGGCTGGGTGGATTACATGTGTCAGGAGTAGGCTCAGGCAAGTATAAAGGGTATAGTTAAACTACACAATGAGATACACAGATGTTCATTCACTCACCATGACAGTGAAGCCATTTGCTCACCATTATGAAATTATGGGAGCTGTGTGCCTTACTTTCTATGTGAAAGAAAGTTGGCCTAAATAAAGATATACATAGACTCATGGGCAGTTGGCTTTGTAAATATTTCTCCCATTCTGGAGATTTTCTTTTTACTCTGCTGGTTGGTTCTTTGTTGTGCAGAAAACGTTTAATGTGATGTAATCCTTGCTGTTCCTTCATTTTTGCTTGTTTGGAGTTAAAACCAAAAGAAGCATTGCTCCAAAAGAAGCATTGCCCAGACAAAGGTCATGAAGTTTTCTCCTGTGTTTTCCTCTAATAGTTTTACAGTTCCAGGTCTTTAATCTATTTTGAGTTAACACTTTTAAGTTGATGAGAGATAAAGGCCTACTTGCATTTTTCTGAATGTGAATATCCACTTTTCCCAGCATATTTATCAAATAGGCAATCCTTCCCCTAATGTGTATCCTTGACATCCTTGTTGAAAATCAATTGATCATAAATGTGTGGATTCGTTTTTGAGTTCTCTATTCTGTGTGCACTGTGTGTGTTCACATGCCAGTACTATGCTCTTTTGATTATTGTAGCTTTGTAGTAGATTTTTAAACCTTTCTGATTCCCTTGGCTTTGTTCTTTTTGCTTAAAATTGCTTTGACTATTTGAGGTCTTTTGAGACTCCATCTGAATTTTAGTAAATATTTTTTATTTCCATTAAAATTGCCATTGGAATTTAATGGGACTTGTACTAAATCTGCACATCACATGGGTTACTATGGATATATTTAACAATATTATTTCTTCCAAACCATGAACATAGGGTATCTTTTCATTTATTTGGATCTTCTTCAACTTCTCTTACCAGTTTTGTAGTTTTTAGCATATACATATTTTAACTCTTTGAATTTATGCCTAAGTATTTAATTTTTCTAGCTATTACAAATAAAAAGTATTTATTGATTTATTTTTCATATAATTATTAGTGCATAGAACTTCTCATTTTTATATGTTGATTTTGTATCTTAGAGCTTTACCAAATTTATTAATTTTGGCTTTTTTAGTGGAGGATTTTAGGACTTTAGTATCATCTTAGTATTTGTTGAGGATATTTGCATCTATTTTTATCTGAAATATTGGTCTGTGACTTTCTGAGAGTATCATCATCTTGCTTTGGTATCATAAGATGAATTTGACACTATTTTCTTCTCTTTAATTTCTTGAAAGAGTTGGAGAATGATTAGTATTATTAGATCTTTACATGTTTGGTAGAACTTGGCAGTTAAGCCAGTGTTGGTAAGAGTGTAAATTAGTGCAGACGTTGTGGAAAACCATATGTATGCTCCCCAAAATATTAAAAATAGACCTGCCACATGATACAGCAGCCTGATCACTGGGATGCAAAGAAAATGAAGTCAGTATGTCAAAAGCTATCTGCACACCCCTGATTGTGGCAGTGTTAATTCACAAGAACCAAGACATGAAATCAACCTCAGCGTTTGTCAGTGGATGAATGGATAAAATGTTATACAAAATAAAATGTCATACATGATACTACTCAGCCTTTAGGGAGGAAATTCTTCCAACTGTTACAATTTACTTTTATTTTAAAGAGAAAAGAACAAAAACAAAATAAAAAAAAACAAAGACAAAAACAAAAGCAAGACAACACAGAAACTATAAAACTGATACAGAATATCAAAGCGATGATAGGAAATCAACAATGTTGTTGTGTTACTTATTGTTATCTTCAAAGTAGTTGCTCAGATTACCAGATATAGGTATGCAAGATTGATCAAACAATTAAACATTAACTGTTCCTTTCAGTAAACCAATTGAAATTAGTAGTACGGTTATCTTAGCTACTATGTGTGTGTGTTCTGTCTTTCTTTTCCTCTTTCGCTCATCCCAGCTGTTCTTTCCTATTAAGCAATTTCTTTCCCTTTCAGAATATCTACTGTACCTTTCAGTTTTATTTATTCTTTCAGAATTTCAATAAACCTAGAGAATATTATGTCCTTCCTTAAGTGAAATTCTTAAGGCACAGAATGACAAGTATTGCATGGTCTCACTTATAAGTAGAATCTTAAAAAGTCAAAGCTCAAAAGAGACAGAAAGTAGAGTCATGGTTACCAGGAATGAGAACTGAGGGAGTTTGTGTTGTTGTTGGTCAAAGGATACAAAATATCAGTTAGATAGGAAGAATAAGTCTGAGAAATATTGTACAACATAGTGGTTACCGTTAAGGCATAGAAGGTCTCTAATTTCTTTTTTTTTTCTTAATTGGTACATTTTAGATAGATACAAAGATCACATTCATCATAGAAAATATGTACCTATACGTGATATATCTTGATTCCTTTTTTCCCCCTAGTTTCACTAATGGACTTTTCAAGTTTACAATGGTGCAAAAATGATATACACTCAATAGAATTCAGAATCCTGTATAGTCAACAAGAGCTTTTGAATAGTGGGTCTGACATGTTCTCATCACAAATAACTGGTCTGAGAGGTAGTACTTAGGTTAACTAGCTGGATGTAGCCATTCCACAGTGCACATACAAACAAAAAGGCCAGAAACAAGACATGCTATTGTACTTCATACATATGCACAATTTTTATTTGTCAATTAAAAATAAATATTTGGGTAAGGGGGAAAATGAATTAATAAATATTTAAGTGGATTAATGATATACTAGTTTTGTTCTTAGCCCCAGAGCTATGCAAAATGTGTACATGGGAATAAAGAAAGCTGAAGTGGCAAATACTGTCTTCTTTTTCCCTGTTGTCCTGCCTTAGATGCGGTTGTGAGAGACCATGTATCCTGGCTGACCCCTGTCACCACCCTGAAATGACAAGCCAAAGGAAAGAAGTGCAACTCTATGGCCCTGACAGGGAAGAAGGGCATGAATAGCCCAGGGCCTCCATGATATCACTGAATAGCTACACCTGGCCTGCAATCATTCGCTTCCAAAATTCTTAACCTGTAAGATAATTCCATGTTCTTAGCAGCTAAATCACATGGCTTAGACTTGCTAAATTTGAATAATCTCTAACTTGTTTCTGAACAAAGGCTTTTGAGCCCCTGAATCCAGTATGTCATTTACTTTAAATTTACAAACATATAGGAATTTTATATTTATTTTGGAAAACATGAATGTTTAGTAACAGTATGGAAGTTCGTGTGGAAGGGATGTATACACCTATTTTGGTGCTGTGTGTCCTCTAAGTGGGGGGAAACTAGGCACACAATTTGTGACACAAAATCAGTTTGTGACATTAAAAAAAGCTTTCCTTGTACCTATAATGTAGTACTATTCTGAATTTTCAAATCCTGAAGTAAAAACAATATCCAAACTTATTAAAGCTCATACTGACTGGGGCACTTACATTTTTTAACCTTCTTTTTCTGTCTAAAATATTTGGAGATAACAAACTACAATGTAAAATTTACAAAATAACTGATGCAAGATATTTCACCCAAGTGAGGAACCTTATCTATCCCCACAGCAGAGAGAAACTTACCCATTTCCCAACTGCCTTCACCCTCCACCCCTCTTCCTCTGCGCCAGACCTCGCGAAGAAGGACAAGCACAAACTATAAAATGAGTCAGTGGTGATACCGTGGGAGGGCCGCCAGCCCCATCTCAGGACCACACCAAACAGGGAGTTTTGAAGCGATAGATAATCCTTCCTTTTAGCCAGGGAAATGCTAGGAGCCACAAATTCTCCTTCTCTTTGGACTCCCATTCGTCTAACAGGCTTCTAAATGCTTGATTTAACTATGCAAAAACACTACTAATTATATTCATTTATGTGACTGACTTACCATTTGAATCTAATTGCCATGCAGCAAAATAACTGTTAAAGCATATCATTAAACTACTTGAATAATTAGAGGAAGATTTGCTTGTCCTCCTAGTTCTAGCTTAAGCTTTAGGGCAGAGACTTCATACTCTACCTTTGCTATGTTCTTAAATTAGCTGGAGACACTGCGCTGCAAAACACTGGCAGAATAGCCATCTTGTCAGAAATTTGGGTCTATAAACAGCTGTGACTTAAAAGCACAGTACACCCACTGTCTCGGTTTTGGCCCTTACAACAAATTATCATAGACTGGGTGGCTGATAGAACAAACATTTATTGCTTATAGCACTGGAGGCTGAAAGTCCAAAACCTGGCACCAGCATGCTTGGGTTCATGGTCTGGTTCATGGCCTTCCTCCAGGTTGCAAACTGCCAACTTCTCTTTGTATCCTTTTGTGTCAGAAAAACAGCAAGGTAGCTCTTCCCCCTTCTTACATGGGCACTAACACCACTCATTAGGGCTCTGTTCTCATGACCTGGTGACCTCCCAGAAGTCCCATCTCTAAATGCCATCGCCCTGGGATTAGATTTCAGCATATGAACTGGAAGAGGATTCAGACACTGAATTCATAGCATTCAGTGTGGGTTTGCTCACAGCAAGCACTGCTTCTCTGCTTCACCCCACTTTTCCTCAGGGACTTCTGTGTTTCACACCATTTCCATCTACCACACTACATCCACCATTCTCATTCCTCTCTCCTAGTTTCTCTTCTTACTTAACTCTCCCTGAAAACCCACTCACATCCATCTCCTCTTTATTCCCCTTATCCTCCCTGGCTCTCCCTCACTACCTGCTTCCTGTCCTTGGGGTTCAGTTATGTTCCCCCGTCTTTTACCTAATATCGCTTCTCGTGGGGCTCCATATTAGTGCTCCTTCAATAATTGAACTCCTTGAAGCATAGTGTCTTTGAATTGCTTCTTTGGTGAAAAACATTCTTCTTCCAGCTCAAAGAATGGAGCAGCGGTGGAAGAGGCAGTGGGCTTCTCATTTATCAAGGGTCCTTCCAAAACTATATTATGGGGCCACCCTCCTTTCACAGTTCTATGGTTTGAAGGAAGATATTTCCTTACCTTTTTTAAATCAACCCACCCATTCGCAGTCACACGTTCTACCTCACTACCACAATTCGGTTTCCTCTTACTTCTAGAAGAGCTGCCAAATATGAACTGTCATTTTTTTAGGTAAAGGGTTGTCAAATGTCAGGATTTCCATATGGCTTACTCTAACATGACTGATAAAAGTATAAGCTAACTTGCCATCATTATGACCACATCTCCCTAGATTATCTCCCTTCTCTTTTATATTGTAGCCCTGTGGTGGGTTCCTACCCATCTTGGCATCTGTGATTTCTGGGGGAAAATTTTTTGTCTCCCGGGAGAGTTACCTGTACCACTTCTTCATAACCAGTAAATTCTTTTTCATCACTAACCTATCCACCCCACCTATTTCTCCTGAATAAACACAGAAGAACAAGTTCTTTCCTTCTGTTATCTAGATGCTATCTCCACTCTCTAGATGCTATCTTCACTTTACAGATGTAAAAACTGAGTCTCCAAAATGAGAAGGAATTGTGATGCAGTCAAACAGGAAGTGGTAAGTTTAGGCTGTTACTTCTGATTCGAATTCTATAACTTTCCTGTGCTACCTCATCTGATCTTGATTCACATCTTTCAAGTGGCAAAGCCTAGGCAGTTGAAGAGAGACAGAACACCTTGGGTAAGCCAGGGCAGGCCCACAAGACCAGGAGAACAGGGACGACTCAGAAACTCTAGGCACTACACTTGGTCTCCATTACTAGGCTTCCTAATGTCTCTGTCGCTAGGCTTTCCTCACCCTGAGTCTTTCCTACAGCGCTCAGCCTCTTACTAATTCGAATGCACGCTCCCAAGGACTTAACTTTGGATAGAGCAGGGGAAGGGGATGAGTTTGCAAATAACGCTGACCCAAGGCTTCACCTATGGAAACAGAAGACAATTTAGGAAGGAACAGTGTAAAGGGAAGGCAAAGGGCGCAGGGTAATGAACAGCCAGTCACACACTCAGCCCTCGAGTTTCTGCTAGGGTTTTACTCACTCTTACCCCTCCCTGTTCCTCCGGAGTACCAGAGGTTAAAAACATCTCTTGTATATATCTTCTCTTTAAAAACTCCCAGATCCTTTTTAAACAAGCAGCTTTACAACCTGATAGCCTCAAAATAGCCTGTAAAGGAAAAAATGGGCATCTTCCCTGTCTTAACAGATTAGCTGCCTTTATTGTGCACACAACAGCCAGCCTTGTTAGTTTTGCATTTCTACAGGGCTGAGCATGCTGGGTCTTCGGAAAGGGAGCAAATTCTCAGTTACACAGCGGTGGAGTGCCAGGCACTGTACTAGGAATTTTACATAACAATACTTTCTCTGCAAAGTAAAAATAAGATACAGGAACTGCAAGAGGGGGAAAAGACAGCGCTACTAGTGACTGTGTTTGCTTCCTTCAGGAAAGCGGAAGGGAGATAGTTGTGTTTCAGCTTTTCATTTTCCCAAATACTGTGCATGGTTCTGATTTTCTAAGGAACAATATAGTGACCACTATCATGGATAAGGGACGACTCTAGGCAGCTCTCTAAACTGGAGAAAATACCTGTAAACTTGCCACCTCCCTCACCCTCTCATTCCATTCTTCCTCCCCTCCCTACCCTAAGATGAAATGATCTGGGACAAACTAATTGAGAAAACTAGTAGTGCATGCCTTCGGGAGGTTTTATTAATGGAACCAGACACACTGCTATAACAGAATGTACGACTGCTCTTTTACATTGATCTAATTAGAACATTTACATACTGAATGCCTCCTGGACAATTCTCTACCAATGACACTCACCGTGTGCACCAGGCAAGACTACTCTTTAGGTGAAAGTGAACAAAGAAGTCATCAAGTCTCCTTTTTCTATAAGAAAAATAACGTTGTCAAGGTTATTAACAGTCAATAAGCTGTCATGGCCTCTGCATAGATGGGGATATTAGGTTTGCTTGTACTTCCAAAACATGGGGGAACCAAACTTGCTTCTCACCCTGAGAAGGAAGACACCCTATTCTGGTGAGAAGCAAGTCTACACGTTTAAACAGAGACTGGAGAAAGGGGCAGGGTCATGCTATGCAGTTCATCTAAGAAGAAAATGCCAAACTATTGCATAGTTTCAGTAAGTATGAGTGGAGTTTAATAGTGACTTAAGTATTTTCATAGATTTTATCTTTTTTTATTCTCACCTCATCTCTGTGAAATCAATGATGGTTTTAGAGAGAAAGGTAGCGAGATGCAGCCAAAGTCGCTAGGACAGGCAGAAGAAGGCAAGCCAACAGCTAGTACAGGCAGAAGTACCCAAGACAGCCAACAGCTTGCTCAAAGTCTCCCTAGTGTCTACATGTGGGGATGAGAAGGAATATTTCCCTTGTTTGATTTCTCTGTTTCCTAAGTACACCTCCCAGCAACCTTGTCTCCCCTCCAAGCTACCCTAAAAACCTTTTTTTAAATTGTTGACACTTCCATGAAGTGTGAGATGGAATCTCTATATAAAGTTAGTACACCACAGATATTCAGAACATATTGGGTGATGGTTCATGGTAGGGGTTATCCAAAAAGGAACATTAAAAAACACAGATATTTTAAGAGCCTGCATCTTAAAAGGAAATTAAATGAAAAGCTGCTATTTAGATACTATCCTAAAGGGAACTGCTTCTATGTCCTACTTTTAAACAAGATTTCAAGGTTCAAAAAAGTTCAGAAATATGGTAATATCAGTAAAAATAGATACTTGCATAAACGAATACATGCAATACTTAAAAAGGAAGATAATTATATATTTCTTTGTCTTTTCTCTCCATTCTAGTTCATTCTTTTCTTTACTAATCACCCCTATTCACAAAAGATAGGAAGCCAGCCCATATAGAATGAGATTCAGATTCTTCAAAAAAAAGAATGCAGTACAACCTCTTATTGCTATGCTAAAGAAACAGCGTCTTCTGCTAGGGAAAGGAAACGGCTCACAATTCAAAAGAAAGATCACAAGTAAGATATTTCCTAGTCCAAGGGCATTAGCATGCACAATATATTAAGTGCTGAAATCCCATTAAAGAGCTGAAAGATCTGATCCAAACAAGGCTGTTTATATTGTTGACCAACAGCTGAATGAACATTGTTTCTGACAATGATGAGCTTTTTATGGGTAGTCACTGCTCACAATGTCAGAGAAACGGACCATTCAGACATCAGCCAAACATGTGCAGAGACGTCCTTCACCCCAGATGCTCTTATTTTCCTACTGAAATTTTCCACCAGTGGCTCAATAATTGTGCTTCTGCATATACTCTGCAAGCTAGACATGTGTGTTCCTTTATGAGACCGCAGGCCTTGTCTGAGAGCATGTTCGCCGGGCCTCCAGCCTAATATCCTAGTTGTAGATGCTCCACCTCATTGCTGTCTCCAGCTTTGTTCAGGCTCAAGGAAGCACAGCTCCTCTGCCTTTCAACCCAGAGAGAACCAACAACCATACAGGTAATTTAATTTCTAGTTCTATTACACATATATTTATCATATGACAACCCAAATAGGCAAGGAAACCAGGCCTTCTGTGTAGCTGACTGGATACTGCTCCTGAAGGACGCAACCAATTAAGTAATGAGGGAAAAATGAAATTTCATCCAATTTGAAATGTAATCTGAGCAAACAATTGAGAATATCTCTCTTAGTTTAAGTGAATCTTTGGGAGATGTTTAAGCATTAGATATTTTGGTGCTTGCTTTTCTGTAATCCAAAACATGATCTTGGCATAGGGTGGATGACATAAAATTTCATCTTGCTGAGATTAATGTGATTCTTCAGACTTTCACTGGCTTTTGGATAGACACTGCTCTCTGGAATCCTCTGTGTAATGGCTGGCCCAGTCTCACATAGATGCATACTACCTGTACCACTTCAAATAGTTACACTGGATGAACCAAGGATTGAGCTGGCTCTTCCTTGGGCTGGTCAATGTCGGTGGTAGGTCTCACGGGCTTCATATCCGCCCCACTCCTTTACTCTTGATGGTACTAGTGACTGTGCTGAGTCTCCCTTCCATTCCCTGATCAACTCCTGTCCTCCCTTGTTCCTCTCAGCCGTTGGCCCACGAAGCCTCTCCTCTCATTGTTCATTCAACATTGTAACCAGTGGAGGTTCTGGAGAACAAACCAAAACCCCTCAGTCCTGAGCCCTCCACTCCTGTGCCTTACAGTACCCAGGCACCTCCGTATTACACAGGGACACTTTCTCCGGTATCCCAGCATGGTCCAAAAAAAAAAAAAAACAGTGGAACAAAAGCCCTTGTGTTTTCTGTTTGCAGCTTAACCTTATTAACCCATTGCCTCTCCATTCAGCTCTTTAAAGTCCCAGAGGAAAAAAGGTCACGGCACAATTCTGATAACTTTCCTCCTGCAGCCCACTCATCTTCCCCCCATTAACCCCAGCTATGAAGGAGATGGGAGTTTGGAGCAGATCCACTTTTCTACTTACGAAGAGAATATTCCCTTATCTCATAATTCTCTTTATCCCAAAATGATTTCCTCTTTTCCCTCCTGCCTGGATCCGTTACGTACAAAGGGAGATTGAGTTATTATTAAGGACACACACATTGCAGGATTTTGTAAAATATTGTACTTCTTGCACAGACTTAGGAGATATCTTAGAGGCAGAAAAGAAAGCAAATTCTTTCAGAGCCCAGCATTTGACCAAAGGTGGATTTCAAGATTAGCATTGAAATACTCTATATGGACCATTTCTTTTCTCTCAGCAGCCACCACATTTTACAATTCTGTCCCAAGGCTTGTGCTGGAGGACTGTAACAGCACTTTTTATCTGCTCTTCTGAGTATCTCTACCCTTCGACTGGACCCAATTTCTGGATATCAGACTCTTCATGGGCTGACATAATATCCTTCCCTGTTTTCTTAACTTGTTTATTTAAGGAATTGTTCTCATAGCTTCAAGGACAAAGTGAATACATTTCTTTTTTATAGTTCCTTTTGGTATTTGATTTGTTTGCTGTCCTGTGCTTGACTTGGATAGTTCAAGACCTTCATAAATGTAGAGTGGAGGCGGGTGACTGTACAAGTTCATTTTATAATTACTAATAATAGTATACTCTTTCCAAAAAAGAAAATTGTCTTAAGAATTTAGCCAACATGAATAAAACTCCATAGACGTGAAGCAAGTAGGAAAAATTCTATAAATTAAATAGAATAAAAATTGTGCCTCATTGAACAAATTTCCTCTTTTTTATCTCTCAATTAGACCGTTCCCAAACAAAGTACCATAGCAAAGCACTTTATTTTTATAAGAAGGAATAAACAGTCTTCTCAATATTCTACTTGAGGGCTCAGGAGCTCAAATTAAAGTTCCCTTGTCTCCTGAGGAAAAATGCACCCTTTCCATGTTCAAACAGGAAAATAAAGAAGTGTTTTCTGTAGGACACCCATGAATTTCTCCCACCAATACTTAGCCTTTACTTTCATAAAGTTTTTAAACAAATATATCATTCAAAAAATGAACAGAACTCCCACAGTCTCTCTAAGTGTGTAGTTCTGTTTCATTTTCACTTAAAGTTGGTGGTGTTCATGCTATTAATGAAATCTCCAGGTAGTTTTAAATAGTTAAAACAAAAACAAAAGAAAAAAATCCAGCCCACAAAGGCTATCATGTACCTTACTTAATAAAAATAACATGTGGGTAAGTTCTGGTCTGAGAGCCCACAGGGTTTGGCTGGCCTAATGACTAGGATAGGCTGTGCTCCACCCAAGCATGACAAATCACCCCAGAAGTTAGTGTCACATATGTGAGGTCAGTGTCTCATAGCCCCCTTCCCACTACAAGAATAAGGGTTCTCCTCAAAAGAGAATAGTATTGTTGGCTAACACTGTCAGCTAATGTTTTAGAGACACCATTTTTTATTCTTTCCAGTGCTAAACAAACTATGAAAAATCATAAGATTTTACACACCTTACTGTGAACAAAAGGCCCGTAGGTCGATCTACATGTGGACCAAAGAAATCTTTGTCTTTCATTTCCCGAGTTGTATGTGCAAGTACTATACTCTCAGAAGTGAGCTCCTCTCTTCTCTGAAAAGCAAAGCTTATGGACTGTGAGGATCTGGCATACATTTATCTCATTTATTTTTATATTTTTAAGTTTCAATGCACAGATTGCCATATAAGCAATTCTGGGAGGATAAAAAAGCCAAGATAATGCTAAGATTTCATTAAGTGTGAGATTTTTTTAAAAACATCATTAAGGATCTTAAAATTAAACCTAATATTCATGGTAGGATTCATGTAATACCAGTCCAAATTTCATCCAACCATAAAAATCATTTTGAACTAATATGATCGGAAATTAGATGAGCCATAATGTCTAGGCAAAATCAGCTAAGTTTAAAATGTAATGGCATATATAAATGTATACATTATAAATATAAATGAAACAGATCACAGGGTAGTCAAAAAGTGACAGCTGCTTTAATTCGTCAGAGTTCAGACTTCCAGCCCCTCTGGAAATTATGAAATGAGGAATAACAAAAAAAACCTACCCCCCATTATTATCCAAGCACAAGTGGTATAAGATCATTTATCTTGATGTATGTCACCTTAGAGCACATATTATCCCTATCTCTCAAAGTGTTTTTTCCCCCTTATTTCATCTCTGACATTCATTGTAAATTTAATGATCCACATACGATTTGCTGGTGTCTCAGTCTGGTGTTTTGAATCATGAAACTAGTGCTAAATTTATGGCACTGCAGTACCACTTAGTGAATCATTAAGCAGTACAGTGATTTTAATGATTTGGATCAGACTGGACCTCATCACTATATAATGAGGTTCCATTTAGTGTAAATTTTATGTAAAAATTCAATTTGCAAACCAACAACATGAAACTACAACATTTTTTCTAATTTGACATTGTATTTATTTATCACGTATTTCCACTGGGTTCTGGTGTTCAGTTTATTGATCGACCAATACTTTTTTCTATTTTTATCAGCATAATAATTAAGTGACCCTAAAAATGAAAGTGACTGGCCCAGTTTATATCACCTTAAAGTCTTTGTCAAGTTTGTTCATCTCAAAGATCTCAGATAATTGCAAACCTTTAAGTGGTTTTAATATCTCTGATACATACATTCATTTTAGTATTTGCAAACTGGATGGCTTTATAACCTTTCGTTACCAGAACAAATTACAAATGTGGAAAAGAAACAATGATTACAGTATGCTTCTCTTGCCTTTTACATTTGCTAAAGGTCCATAGCCTTCAATAATTATGCTTTCTTTCTTCTCAGAAGATAAAGTTTATATATGATATTAAATTAAAATGTCGACCATAGTTTGGTTGGGCCATATCAAATGATTAGTTAGTTTCCCTTAAAACAATGCTTTGATCTCAAAGAATACAATGAGTAATGGTAAAGGTATAAGCCCTACAACTGAAATTAGTTTCATAGATGATTAAGAGTTGGTTAAAGGATTAGTCATATTTTTAATTACCTGAAAAAGGAAACCAAGGCTAAGAGATGCTAAATATCTATTATGTGATGTCAGTAAACAAACCTATGTCCCTGGATTCCAGCTGTTCTTCTCCACATCCATTTTAAAGTTGAAGAGTTGCATATTTCTATTATTTCTGAAAAGTGAATTTCTGACTTCATATTTTACATTTCAGTTTCCTCTGCATCACTGATAAGCTGTCAGCATAATGAACTTCTTCACTCTATATTAAATGATGGCTTTACCAGCCAAGTTCTAACAAGCACATTAATGATGATAACTTCATAAGGAAATTGAAATGGAATTGTTTACAGTCAATATGAGTAGTAAAGGATAATTTCTAAAAGTAGTCCTTGCCCTGAAAAAGTGTAATTCAGCACTAAATCCACAGATGATGGTGAATATTTTTCTTGCTCATTCTGAATACTACATTTACTTGTCATCTTTTGTTTTTTGAAATAGAGTTTCACCAAGTAGCTCGGGCTGACCTTGAACTCACTATGCATCCCAGGTTGGCCTTGAAATCGTAACAATCCTCCTGACTCATTCTCCTTAGTGCTGGGATTGTAGATGCACATCACCATGCCTAATTGCAGTGTGCTCTTTATGTTTGTCAACAAACACAAAATAGTACAGAAAAATCAAGAATCTCATTTAAATAGACCCACGTTTCCAGTAAAAGTAATACAGTGTGTTGTATTTTTAAATGACAAAGATGCCTAAGGTCTATCTCCCTAAAATTCACACTTAGACCTTGTTCCCTAAGAAATACAAATAAGAAACATGAAACAAAGCCACTTTCAGAGTTATGCCTGTACATCAAGAAGAACAGCAGGTCTTGTTGTTTTGTGCGTGAAGCTTAGGGAATTTTCTATGGATACACAGTAGAAAGAGAAGTTTTCGGACTACCTCTTCTCGGATAAAGGAGAGCACAAAAGTCAGGAGGAAGAAATGGGCTTTCAAAATACCCCGGCTGGGCAGAGCCTAGCTTGGGCAGCGGCTGGCACAGGCTGTGGGAGTCGGACAGTTTAGTGACTTGAATCACCTTTTCCTACACTCTTGCTTTCATCTTGTTTGGGCTTCGTCTCCCACAGTGAAGAGCTGATACCCGAGTAGGAGAGAGCGTGTGGGTGAGAACAAGACGGCAGGAGGAGGCTCGGTAAGGAGGGCGGACGCCAGACCGGGCGCCTGCTAGCCCAGTTCCGCATCATTTTCCTCCTTCTCTCACTGCTTTATCAAATGCCTAAATTTACATTAAGGGTACCTCAAGATTCAGAATTAGTAATAATTTTAAAAATTAAATAAAGACACATACTAGTCTTCTGCTTAATATTCACGGTTACTCTTTTGTATTTAATTAGTCAGGGTGTTTAATTCGAATTTGCTATAATACAAAGGTACCCAAGCTTTTAGGGTGGTCTGGCTCCAAGTTCTCCCTCCCTCGTGGATCCTAACTTAGCTGGGAGGGTGCTGGAGAGCACCCAGGCACAGATACGGCTGGATGTGGGGGAGCGAAACTAGAGATACGAAAGGGTCACAGTGAAGAAGCCAATGAGTAGAAGAGGAATTGCACAGATATTATGGGGCAAGGGGAATTTAATGGTGTCTGGAAAGACATCTGTACCTGAATCTCTAGATCCCCCCAAAGAGGTGTCTGTCTGCATCACATTTCCGCAGCATCGCTTTCTACTTTACTCGTGGATACAGCTTCAGTCTTGGTGCCACATTTCAGATTAGGCTTTTGAAAACATTAGCCTTGTTTCGCGTTGGGGTCTACATCACCTACCTTTTCCAGGCCTCCCTAGGACCGTCAGCAATGAGAGTCACTGTAAAGTGTGCTTTCTAGGCAAGAGACCACCGGTCATTCTCTGCTACTGTCTCATCCTGAGTATGCTCTGCCTGGAAATAGGAGGTGTGGGGTGCTTACTGCCAGGCCACAGGATCCCCTGTAGCACTACAGCCATTGTGACAAGGGCCCACTCTGCATAGTGGCCCTGGTCCTTCCCACCAAGTCTCTCGCAAGGTTCCAAAGGGTATGATACACTCCTACCTAGATGCTCACGCTTCCATCTCCCTTCTTTGAGCCTTTTTCTCTCTTTTCCTCCTCTAAGGTAGACTGCGATAATGTCTCCAGAGAGCCTGGGATTTCAAAACCTAAAGCTGTAGAAATGTGGATTGAATGTTGAAAAACAGTTGAACAGTACCTTCAGGGAAATGTTTTTTGCTCTACAAAACAATGACCTTGAGGCAAGGGAACAAAAAGTTCTGATTATTTTCTTGTCATAGAAGTGACCAAAAAAGAAAAAAAACAAAAGGTTAAAATTTTAACTTCTCAACAAAGAACGATCCCAACCAGGCATATCAACCACAGCAGCATCACTTGAGCTTTATAGTGTACAGAGCCCTGAAATCACTACAGAGCTGTAAAAATAGCAAGCAAACATCTTTTGAGCACCTACTGTGTGCCAGATACAATTACAACCATCTCTGTCACTGAGGCACTCATGGTCACATCACAGGCACATTCTGTAGCTATCATACAAGGGGGCACTAAGTTAGGGACGGTGGTTATCTTGCTAAGCTTAAGGGGCATAGGCTAATCTTGGGCTAAGGAATCACTGTGGGTGATGAACTGGTTGGTGTAAGGCAGATCAAATATCAAGGTCTGTTACATTGTGTTCCTGGGTAAATTTTTAATACCTGATAGCATTTTTTAGCATTCCAGAATATGCAAGTTTACTTTTTAAAGAACATTTCAAGCTTCTAAGTAGATGATGGCTCCCTGGCTATTAGAAAAATATCTGTGGCAACAAACCTGAACTGCTATTCTGAAATAGCCTCAGAATTTGGCCCTCTGCGGTAGGTCTCTAACACAGTTCTGGATCCATAACAACATTAAGCAATAAAGTGCTAGGCAGAAGTTTCCTCAAGCTGGGCCGAGTACCCACTTCGGTGAGAGCGCAGAGGTTCCAGGAGCTGAGGCTGCCCTGCTCCTGGCCTTCACATCGCTTTTCAGGAATGAAAAAAAGACCTGGAACTCCAGGACCCCATGGCAAGACCCTGCCTCTTTATCCCCTAATTCTCAACACCTCCCCTCCTACCCTCTGCTGTGAGACCCTCAGGATGACCCTCAGGTCACTGTAGCCCTGTTTACCTAGCCCCTCACCTCCTGGGCATAACTGCCCTGTGGCTCAGAATCAGGATCAGAGAAGCAACAAGACTGGAACCCACGCTGCCTGGCACAATCTTTTCCTTTTCACTGTTTTATTTTTCTTTACTGTATTTACCATCAATTGAAAAACTCCAGTAGAATATGTAGTTGAGGAGGGTTTGCCTGTTTTACGCTGTTGTACTCCAAGCCCCTAAAACAGCTCACAATAAATACCAAAGCTCAATAATGAAAAATAAAGATATGAATGAATGAAATACAAGTGAATTATAGGAATCTGATTAAAAACAAGTTGTGCTTTTCGTGCATCCCACTGTGTCAGGTACCCGCACAGCTATGCTATGAGCTCAGTGTTAGACACATGGAGATGAATGAGACCTGCTATTTTCAATCTACTGATCCTTGTCCCTTCATGCCTTATATTTGCCTTTAAAAATGATGGATGATAGATGGGTAGATGGATAGATGGATAGATAGATGGACAGATAGATAGATAGATAGACAGGGCTTTGAAACTGTGCCAAAGCGAACTACCAACTTTGAGTATCCCGTTTATATAGAACTTTTAATTCTATCTTCATAAGAGAAGGCAGAGACATGATATTCCCTTTCATTACCTACATTTTTTATACGTAAGCATGTAAATTTCCGGGTTATATTTGGTGAGTAATGCATATTTTGCTAGTGCTCACATCAAATTCCCTTATTGGGCAAGTAAAAATAATTTGAAATTTTCAATGAGGAGAATATTGCACCAAAAGACACTGAAGTCAGAAGCGAAAACAAGGTTATCAGTAGGCCTTTAAGCAATTTATAATAACCTATCCCTAGAGGGGTGAAAATGGTCCCATTTCTCATTGTTGGCAATTCTTCTCAATGACCAATATGTCTACCAACATTTTCATCTTCAAAATACAGTCAAAATTGTAACAGAAAATCACAGATGCAATCAAATTTATACTAATGGTTGAAACGTGCCATATGTGCTCTGATACCTATGCACAATAGGGTGCAGGTTTAATGACTTTCTTACTGTGCCCCTGTTGTAATTAGGTATTAAAGGACATATGGTATGCTGCCGTTTGAACAGTGAATTTCCTTGTTTTTTATTGTTTTCTATCAGAAGCTTAACAGTCTTTCAGGGCAGTTTTAGTAGTGAGAATTAAACCACATGTTGGTTTCATTTTTTTAAGCCTTGGAATCTCATCTTGATTAGCCTTATTAGTGTAGTGCCAAAGAAAACATCCAAATCGAATCTATTTTCAGTTAATATGGAGTAAAATATGTTTGAATTGGTAAGAAATAAGTGAAAACTCCATTAGGGGTAAAGACTTTGGAGACTATATGTAAAGGTTTAGAACCAAAACCAGCTTGTCTTCAGAAAGTCACCAAAACTGATGGCTTCAAGATTTTTCAATCTTCTTCCAAAATATTAACAAACGTCACTTTTGAAAATAAGTAACTATCTTCTAAGAGATCACTGCATGATTGATAAATGACCTGATAAAATCTGCCCCCAAAATACTTAGAAAAAAAAACTGAACCGAGAACAAAATGGACTAAGAGAGCGTTGGGACAGCCGTGTCACTTCATTTAGCTTGTTTACATACAAGCTAAAATTTTGACAAAGACAGAAAGACTATGCTTTATGCAAATTCAGTAAGTCTGACAAAAATCTGGATCAACTCAAAGGATTATTTTATCACAAAACAATTGAGAAACAGAGATACACTGGCAAAGCATATTTCTTCAAGCCATTCAAAAATTCACCTTAAATTTAATTAAATCTTCCACAGGCTTTTAGCTTATGTATTAATTAAGCACCGAATGGTTTTAAATTCAATGGTCCTTAGTATCTAGAAGGAATGCTATAGATTCCCAGGAAGGAAATTCTTACTAGATGCTGTACCCTTCCACTTGGGCTTTACTGGATTTTTGCATTTCAGGTCAAGGAAAGGGAGCGATCTTATCATGCAAGTTTATATTTTTTCAGTTGTAAGCATGGCTACACATCCCTGTCCCAGTCAGCACGAAGGCACATTACAAGATAGCCAGCCAAGCTTCCAAATGAGCCATGAAGATTAATAAAATACAATCTCCAGTGCACATTGGCACCTCCCTGTCAAGCTAGCTAATGAGTACTGTGTTACTGTAAGAGTCAACTGTCACATTATCTCTGGACTAATAAATGGATTCAAAGACAAATAACAACACACAACTAAAATTCAGTCTGAAAAGAGCTTTCCATTTGTCGCGGACGAGGGCAGCTCCAAGAGGCTTTCGAGCTGTCGGCACCCTAAGCACTGTCACTTTTTACAGGAAGTGTTCAGTAAGGGCAAAGGCAGTTTGGCCAAAAGAAACCTAGCAGTGCTTTTTAAAATTCAAGGTGTAACATTAATAGCAAACAGTTATCAAGTTTAATTCAAATGTGTCCAGGAAATTTATAATAGAGGAAAATACATTTACCTAAGTCTACCAAAAACAGAGTGGGCCACATTCAATTTGGGGCAAATAGTCATATTGGGGAACTTTTAAATTTAGATAAGAATCTATGCCATGTACTGATGTGAAATTAATTAGAAATATACCACATCTCAGAAATGAAATTCCACTGCGGCTTTTTGTGTCCATCTTTCCAGAACCTATAACAGAGGGATGAACCCACATAAGGAACTATAAATGTGGGTATCGAATTTATTACTCTTGTTTTTTCATTACAGTCTAGATGTTCTTTCATTTATTCTGATTAGAAAAGTATAATTATAGTATAAAATAACAAGAAATAATTACTGAATAGTTAACAAAAAAGCAAATTTTGCGACAATAAATGTGACAAACAGCATAAAGGTATATGACCTGGAAAGTATTTTTTTCTAGTTTTCAATTACTGATGATGAGGAAGCAGAAAAAGGGAAGGGAGGAAAAGACAAAGGAAGGAGCAAAAGAAGAAGAAAAGGGAGAGAGAGAAAAAAGGAAGAAGGAAAAACTTGGTTCACACATCCATGTGACTCCTGACCCATCATTTATACTAATACAGGAAGCCTTCCTGCAGAGAGTGTGTTCACAAGCGCAAACGATGAACAGGCTCATCTGCTCACTGATTTCTACAACTTCAGAATGAGAAGGAAAGTAGGAAACGGGTTGCTTTTCTAGTCTCGCCAATTCAATATTCTGAATTATAGAGGAAATTTAGGGTATACTTGAGGAAATATTTATTTCTGTCCACTATTTTTATGTTGTGAACTGGACCTCAAAAGCCTGAGAGGTTTTTCTTTATCCCTTACCAATGATTCATTATATATTGAATGTATCATATCTGGTGCTTAAATATTTGTTTTTGACTATCTCTTTCTGCGCCCCCTGTCCCCTTCCTTCTAGACCGTATTTAACTTTCAGTGGTGTATTGTCAGGCTGATGGTTAATGCTACAAGGAGAACTAAGCCACTCCCTGTCCACCACAGTTGATACCAACAAGATGCTTTTAACAGTTTCTAACAAATAAAGGGTTGGCCTTCATTCCACTACCGGAATTATTACATAAAACATCTATTTGGCATAATAAGGAAATGAGCTAAAATAAATGTGAGCTATTATTACAGTTGTGTTGTTATTAATACTATTATTATGAACACATGAGTGAAGAAGTATTCTTACAGCCTAAGTCACTGCTGGAATGAATGAGCTCCTTAGTTCAGTTCCTTCTGTCTGAAACATTACCTGTTCATTCCCACAGAACCTGCCACATGTTTCCTTCCTTATCGTACACAGAATGGCAACAATAAAACATTGAACTCCATGTCGGGCGCTTCACATGTATGAGTTATTTAATCCTCACAGTGATGTAAAGTACTATTATCATCTCAGTTTTATAGATGTGAAAACTGAGGCTTAGGAAGCTGCATAGTCAGATTCAAACCTTGTGTATCAGACTTCCCACAAGAACAATTGCTACTACCATGAACCCTCCACTTGGGCATGTCCTGTTTAGACTGTTTCCTGAGGAAGAGACTCTGATCAATATTTGACATTTTTCTGTTCATAACCAGCTACCCTCAGAGTCAAACTCTATTTAGAGTTTTAGAAAAATGTGGAGGGGAAGCAGTCACCTAATTCCATCGGCCCTCAGAGAGCAAAAAAGGGTCCCTGGCAGAACCACTGAGGATAGATGGCTCCCTTCTCTACCAGTTCTAAGAGTTGTGCTGTCACATGCTCCAGCAAGAAGCACCGCAGTAACTCACAGGTGCCAGTGCATTGGCAGGTTCTCCGTCAGGGGGCAGGACCGCAAGTAGCTGAGCCTGAGTCCTCCGGCTGGAGAGGACGCTGCTGGGCCACGCTGCGCAGGCCCTCGCAGGCTGTCCAAGAAACACACTGGCTGCCTCGTCGTCGTCTTTGTTGTAGGGATGCTTTCCCAGCCGCATCAGTTGCATGCCAGCTTTGTGGGCCTGGAACTTTTTAAAAATTCACTTATGAGAAAAAATGATAATAAAGAGCATGTCCAAGAATAACAAACGAGAAATTTATATCTTCAGAATATGTAGATTTGAGATTTGTTTTCAGAAAAAAAACTGCACAGGCTCTACTGAGCATCTGTAACGATGATATATCTACACATTATATGGCCGGCTATCTTTAGTTTGTTTTTATATCCTGTGGAGTGTGACATCTGTGCAAAAATTATGAACTGACTCATATGCACGAGGTGCTTATTCAGAGTTTGAAAAATGGGCCTATTCTTCTATAGTCCAATTATTTATGGAGAAATTAGAAGGAAACTTTAAAATCTGGGAGTCTTTGGCTTAATTTATTTGTGTGTTACTCTAGTTGGCCTGATCAAGCAGAAACTATCTGTAACAAGGGTGAAGGTTTTTCTAAGTGGGTTAATTATATTTATTTTCATGGCCACCAGCCCCTCATTTGCTTTTTATAAATTACTTGGGGCAAGGGGCTAATCTCTGTGATCGCTCTCAATCTAGATGTAACAGCTCAACCTTTCATTTGAAGTGGATCTTTTCTATTACAACCCTTTTATGAACCACCTGTGAAAAGAAGCCTATCTCCACGTGGAGCTATAGATATATGCATATAAAATTTATAACTATTCCCTAATCACTCAGATGTGTAAGCTAAGCATCACTTATGATTACTACACAGATACTATTATACAAAGAAGTACATTTATATGGAAAACTAAAGAAAGCTTTTATTGTAAGAATAAATGTTCACTGATCCTTAACTCCAACTATCCTATTAATGCAAAAATAAGGAGGTTCATTCATCTTTGTCAGTCCATACTTAAGTCCCTGTAAGTATTTCTACAGGCAAGTAAGAGAAATTAGCTGATTCTCTCTCCTCTTTGTTATCCTGGCATCAATTTCTTGCCCCACACCATTTCTGTATTTCCTTCTACTACAAAATAAGTTTTGAACCACGATTCAAGTGTAGGAGTGGAAACTTTATCCTTTACATATGGTGGAGGATCTTTACAGACAACTTGTTCATCCAACACCCACTTTGACTTCAACCCTGTGAAGGGCAGAGGCTGGGGCAGAGCCACAGCATGCACACCTGCATGGTAACTGGCTTCTGCCTTCTGGCAACTCGTGGGAAAGTCACCTAGGATAAGGGGAGCGAGAGAGGGAAAACAGGAAGTGACACGGAAGAGGGGAGGGGCAAACTTAGTTTCCTTGAGGACCAGTGAAGTGCGAGACACTGTACACAGCACATTAACATATATTGTTGAAAGAGATAAAGAAATATTTATGGGGTGGGGGGGTTACTTTACAACATGAAAATGATAGAAATTTGGAAACTTACGAGTTTGGAGTTAAATTTCTCTGCAGCTTTAGAAGTCTTCTGTCTCTGAAATTAGACATGCAACTCTCAGAGACAGGGACTGTATCTTCCTGAGCCTTGGATGTAGATTTTGTAGGGGTCTCAAAGCTAAGCATCTAAATTCTCTACCACTCAGACAAGAGGGAAAAGCTTAACAGACTGAATACGGTAGGCTGTGTCCACAAAACTATTCAACAAGCACTTTTGCCCATGTTCAGTAGCTCCACTGCATGCTTTACAGGTGGACTTCTGTTTTATATTCTCAGAGGCTTGTTTTGTATGAGGGTACATGTTTATGTGGTGCTAGGTACTGAATTATCAGTTACTAATCTAACTCAGATTAGTAGGGGTGGGTGGCATCCTTTGGAATATGGGACTCAGCTCTGAACAATAAGCTAGGAATTGAATCTAGGGGAAAACATGGATGGGAAGAAAGGAATTCTGGAGGAATAAGTATGTTGATATATGCGGACAAAGGGATCGATTGATACATGATCAGTATTGGCTAGCTATTAACACTTTGCTGAGGTGGTAAGCAGAACAACTGCATAAGAATACTGAAAAAATAAATTGTTAATATTTTTACAAACTACTAGCTGTTCTGCCTTATAAAAAGTGTGATAATTATGCAAAATCAGTCTTGCCCTCCAAAAAATAGGAAAGTTGTTTCTTGCTCCAAGAAGCACTTAGCTTACATTGCATATCGCACGAACAATTAGTAGACTGGGAAAGGACTATGAACATGATTTGTTTTAATTGCTGGATAATCCCCAAAAGTCAGATTGTTGAGGCATTGTGAAGCAACACTATTGGATGATTTCTTTCTTTTTTGCATGTAAAAATCCTTATTACAAAATAATTTTTAGGTCACTAAAAAACAAGAAAAAAGAAAGCCACTAAGACAAGGCCCCTTTAATATTTTGCGAGGCTGACATCATCGTTGTTAATAAAGCATTTATTGGGGGCCCACTGAGCATGGTGACATTCCAGCCTCCCACTCCTGCTTCCCACCACGCTCTCCGCTGGACGCCAGCCTCTCCGTGCATAGTTAAACATCTGAGATGAAGCCCTCTTGGTTTATTGTTAATTAACTTTCCGACTAGATTCCCTCCACATACAACTTAAAATACAAATCGCGTGCCCTTTGAACATAAAGTCTTTGAACATTCCTCACTAATTGTTTAAATGATGTGTGGATTTTGTCTCTAGCAGTTGGTTTCACTTTAACCTTTGGACAAATTGAAAAGTTTTTTTTCAATAAAACTCCATTCCTCTTTGTAGTCTTAATTTTGTACCACAGGGACTGTTTAATAAGCAGTTTACAGGTAGAAAGGAAAGACCTGATGACCCAATATTCTTAGTTTTCCCCAGTGATTAGACATAGAAATTAATCCAAAAGGAAAAAAGAAAGAAAAGAAAACAGGATTATGATCGGTTAAATAGAAATAGGAGCAATTCCCTGCACTCGTTAATGGAGCAATAATGAGAGAAGGGTTGTTGCTAAAATTGATTTTAGGCAGAAGCCAGTTTCATTTTCCTTTAAAAAAACACACATAAACACACTTTTGTATATTTATTTAGTAATTGGTCATGAAATAATGCTTTAGACAGGCATTTTAGAACACATACCTCCTGCTTAATAAATCTAAGAGTTTGATAATTATTAATACACAAATGCCGACAGAGGGATGCTTTATTCCCCATGTCATGGCACAGCTATTAATGATACTCAAAGGAGTGAAAATTACCATTGCAGAAGTGTCCAAAGCAGTAAACTGGTAAACAAGCCTGCAGTTAGGACTATAGATTATGTGAATCAACAAGGGTGAAAAGATTTGGTTACTCTGTGTATTAGTGTTAATAGGAATAGATTATAGAGGAATATTTGTGATGTGACCTTCCATGCACTAATTGAAATAGTATTCAGAGTCAGCACTGGCGTAATCAAGTTAAACACGGAATCATAAATCATCATGAAAAGTGCTGTCACAACTTCGCTGTTAATGCCCTGGACTGCTGGGCAGCCCCGAGAAAATATCTGCTATGCCGATCTTTAGGTTAATAGGAACAGAAATGGCATTTAAAGACTATTTGGATCAAATCTGCTCTAAGGTTGAAAGTGTTCCTCTGTTAATTTACTGGTAATTTGAAGTGATGTAGTTAGGGTTAGAAAGAGCACAGCTGAGCCCCTTATAGCAAAACAAAGGGCTGTGGGAGTTTCTTCTAATATTTATTTAATTGCTTTGGGGTACAATGCTAATCAGTTTTAATATACATGTGTAGTTTCCTTTGCTTCTCAGACATGAAGCAGTTGGCAAGGTGATCAAATGCATATCACTGGCTCTATAGCGGGGTGTACTTGACAAGTGTATCTTTAGCACCCTTGTATTTGACAAACAGAGAAAGGTTTTATTGTGTATACATAGAAATATTTCTGACAAGTTAAACTATGATGTGTCCTGGAGAAAGAATAAGAATTTACTAGCAATACCTCTCTTAGGAACATTTTCTATTGATTGAGTAGAATCAAACTAACAGGCTTAAGAAAAGTCACAGAGGAATTTGTTAAGAAATGATATATACTATCGCCAATAAAACCTCGTGTCTCAGCACAGAGAAAGGTTGTGCTAATTTAATAAGTTACTCGTCAGATCATGTAGGCAATAAGATATATGATGCTGAGAAGTAAAGGGCTTGTTTATTATAATTTGCTTCAAATGCTATAAATTAATAGCAATTCTAGATGACTGATAATAGAACCTTTTCAAAACCACCATATTTTACTCCAGATGTGAAAACATCACAAGCTGACCCAACTTTAAATAATGTTTCAAAAACTTGGTGGGAAAGTTAGGCAAATATGTAGATCACTTTCTGAAATGGGAAAATTGTTTCTAATTTTTGTCTGCATGGAGAAAAAGATTATTCACCTGTGAATGAAGGAAGGCATTCCTAAGTAACTGTTAAATTTGTATGATTTCACAGTTTACTGACAGTAGAGAAGCAGATGTCATAGGATATATGGAATTATTTTTGCAGTCTTCAAATGTTAGATTCTTCATCTGAGGAGAAAATCTGTGACTTTTGCAACCCTCCAGATTGAGTGTCATTTTTCAATCTTAACAATGGTAAACTGCAGAGCCTGGGTAGCCAATCTCAGCCCAAACTCAGTTTACAAATGAAACATCTGAGGCTGAAGCAGGCAGGTGGTGTCTACATTCCCATGAGCAGCCAGGGTTCATACCATTTAATCAACACAAAAGTCTCTAAAACATTACTCTGAAAATCCTCACTGTGGATTCTTATATGAATGTTAATTATCTTTTTAGATGACACTTGATCTTTTTACATATAATATTTTCTAAACTTTTCTATGTTTGATATTTAATGAGAGCTTTGAGCTTATACTCTTAGTAGCCAGTCAGTTGTCGCCAATTAAAGGAATGTCACTGTACATGCTTTCATTCAGTTGACCAGGATTAGAAGCGATTTCTACAGTGACATGCCCAAAATGCTGGCTAACACACTACGCTCACCACATTTAAGAAATGGAGGTCACATTCTAGAAAAATTACTAAAGAACGTTAGCAAAAATGTTTTAATCATTGCATTTAAATGGGGTGTTAGTCATAGGACCTTCTGCTGATGATCTCTTTGAATTAATTTCTTTAACAGGGAAGTGAATTAGTTGTCATAATGCAGTGAGTTGCCATCCTTTGAAGAGAAAATTGGTTCTGTATCAAGTAAGCAAAGTAAAAGGAGGACTCTCTATCCCCCATAGCAAATTTTATCTTCCACCCTGTCCTGCCTCCCAGCACGTTTACATGTATGATTTAGAAACAGTTGCTCGTGGTAAAATGCACACTCTACCAGGGACAAAATGCTGGAATCACAGAATCAGAGGTCCCTGAAAGAGCCCTAGCTCTTGGTGCATTGGTGGCAAGGGGAAGTCTTCAAGCCTTGTTTTGAGACTCCCAATCTCTGGTCTGGTCTTCTCTACCATGGAGCACGTACCCTGTAAAGCAGAAGTCAGCCCATCCCACCACCTGCTATGCCTGTGGGAAGACTGGGACCAGACAGGAGAGGATGTGGGGTCTACCTCTGTGTATTTGGAGATCCTTCTCAACAGCATCAGCACCTGCTGCAGCCAGCCAATAACACAATCACCGCTCCAGAAAGGAATTTGGTCCCCGCACCACAAAACCTGCAAAGCGAGTGTTAATGAACAACTTTATCTCTTCAGCAATTCAGTGTTTCTTATCACTCAGGGTAGGCGAAACTCATGGTGTGATACCAGTTATACAAAAAGCTACCAAATATAGTGTCTTTTCTTATTTCTTGCTATCTTCTAGAAACTATTTGCTTACTCACTAATACTTGACAATGACCTAGAATAATGTCTGATGTCTAGTTAGTGCCTTAGAAATATTTGCTAAATTTTAAAAGTTATTCAGTTTTGTTATTTTGTGTATCTACTGTATGATTGTAATTCAAGGATTTTAGGATTTTTAAATGATGGATCGTGGAGACAGACCACAGAAGTGTGAATGGAACTGACATCTAAGTGAGATTCTGTACTTCAGGATAACAATCCAACATCTGACACTAATTTTAAAATCTCTTCTCCCAAATGCCCGCTCACTACCTTGGCTTTATAGGCCAGCCCGCCGTCCGTGAGCAGAGCTGCGTGTCTTCTCCACTTGAAGAGCCCCATGAGCATAATATAGTCAGTGGGAGTGCAGGACAGAAAAAATACACACCACTTTGCACATAGCCTGAAAATCAAGGCATAAAAGAGGGAAAATAAATCAATGAGCCCCATTTGATCTCTGCATGCATAATTCATCCATAGAAATAAGTATCTAAAATGTTTTACCATGGACTATGGGTTAAGTAACTTTATTTTGCACTAATATCTAAACCATAACTAGATCCCAGACAATTCCAAAATAGGTAATTTGAACTATATATGCTAGCTATTTAAAATATACTTGTTGATTTTAAGGATATATTTATTTCTTAAAGTGTAGCTCAGCCAGATAAAAAGATAGCCATTAAAACTGAAAATGATGCAAAGTGGTTAGATCCTTTTACAAACAGCTGAAGAATTACTAAATCAGTGCCTGGAACTGTGAATGGAATTAGCACTCACTGAGCTCCCACCATGAGCTCATCACGGTAGAAGCATTCTGACACATAGTACCTCACTTAATCTTCCCTAAGCCCCACCCATGAAAATGGGACTGTGGCCTCTGCTTACAGATGAAGTTCCAGAGAGACTCAGTGGCTCTGCCATGAGCATACAGATCCCAGAAGCAGAGTCAAGATCTTCTTTGGCCTTAAGCCAAGTTTCCTGTACAACTCCATGCTGCTTTTCTCATTGGTTAAGAACCGCATTTAAAATAAACTGTATTCATGGCAATAAGTGTGTGCGTGTGTGTGTGTGTGTGTGTGTGTGTGTGTGTGTGTGTGTAAACCTGTACTACTGGGATCTGTTGGTAAATAGGAAGCAAAATTGCGAGAGCAAATTCGGACTCTGTGAGCTAGATGATCTTACTTTGCTAAGCGGACACTATCTCACCCACCCTTTGAGAACATATGCTACTTTCATTTTTTTTTCCTTTTGCAGGAAAAGTTTCTGATTTAGTAAATGAGATAGTGGGCAGGGTGGAGGGAAGTGGAGCGTTTTGCTTACTGCGTAGTCTTGCACAGACACCCAAAGGAATCACATACATCCAGAGAATTTCTATGGTGTGAAGGGGTGAAGGAAACACGTAGGACCAATAAACATAGAAAGGAACTGGTATAAGACAGGGCTGTTTTTCCTCCCTCAGTATGAAGTATCACCTTCCATGGTCATGAGAGTCTTGATGACCCACTGCACAGCACAAAGGTCTAGTCATGCTGTCAGTGAAACCTCCTGGATGAGTAGAAGCAGGAAGGAGGAAAGCGCACCTCACCCTCGCCCTGAATTTGGCATCCCGACAGGAAGAGGTGGCTGAACTGCATGGGAAACCCACGGGCTGTCCCCACAGGCAGGTTAGCCCAGCTAAGCCTAAACACCACCCAATGGAAAAAGCAGAGAGTTAGATGAGTAAGTTCAGGTAGATAAATCCTCAACCCCAGAAAGTCAGGTGACAATGTCAGATATGTTTTATATGTCAGAGTTGTAAAGATTTGAGTATGTCCCCCTGCAGATAAAAATGCTATTATGAAAGTCATTCTTATTTCACTTTTTCTTGTGGTCTTTGAATAGCTAACATTTAATAAATTGTGTGAACATCAGCAAAAAATATACTATTGCTATAAATACCATGTATAATTACATTAGCACAAAAAATTACAGTTAAACTATTGTGCATTTAATACAGGCTCATTTTATCATGCTGTTTTAACCCCCAAAATTTAAAAATGTAATTATTCAACTCAGGAAATCAGTCCACTTATATCAACATTGTCAGTTTTGCAGTATTTCTCTGGGTCTCTGTATTCACATTCAGAGCATTCAATGCCTGTACATAAAAGAGCCTAATTGAATTTTTAATGTTGAATTTTGACATAATGATTGCTCTAATTTTTCAGATGTTATTCTACACTGAATCCTAAAGTATTTTCAAATTAAACGTTCAATTTCAAAAACTGCAAGCAACTTACTGTCGTTAAAAGGCAAAAAAATGCTTAAAATACAAATTAATAAAATTCCATGCCATACATTATCATGCTTGGCAATGAGTGAAGTGCTTATAAGAGAAAGATAAATCAAATTTAACATTATCACTCTTTTAATAATAAAATATATAGATTCAAAACCTCTTCCATGACCCTGTCTTACACAGTATAATTCCCTAAAACTTCTAAGTCACTCAATGATAAGAGGCTGATCTAAACGCTTCCACTGCATTAATCAAATACCAGGTCTAATTAAAAGAGCCGTGCACAAAGCTTTTTCAAAATGTTGCTCAGGTATTGCAATAATTTCTGATCACCCAAGCCTGGAAGACAAATAATTAGAACTGCCAGAGCATTCTGATGAGTGATGTCAGCATCTCCAAGTGACCTTCCCTCCACTAATTAATTTTCATCTTAAGAAAAGAGACCCTGTTGTTGCACATTATTAATTGAGTTCACTAAAAGATGCGCCTGATTAATTTTTGTTGATAATACTTGTCATTCTAGGCAGCGGCTGTAATCATTCTATTGGGTTTTATTTTTTTAAGTTGATCTAAGTCCTTTGCAATGTGACTGATATATCTGATACAAAATATCATGCATAAGGGCATATCCTATAATGTGTCTGGGCTATTTTTCATTGCAGTTGTTTGCCGAGGTAAAATGAAATGTCAGAGTGGAGTTTTCTGAGCTGTTGGAAACTGCAAAGGTGTCATTTTATTTTGCCCTTGTAGCTAAGTGAGGCCACATATTCCCTTGTCCCCAAAAGAGATCACTGTACCCATTTTGTTGCCTCTTCTTGGGTTTTAGGGTAAGCATTCCATCACTAGAGAAAACACTGCATTCATCTCACAATAATTCTTCATCACACATCTGTGATTATCAAAAGACTTCTTGCAACTTTTTATCCTCAGGGTAGGACAGATATTTGGCTAGGTAATTCTAGCCTGCTGACCCTGTGTGAGCAGCAGAAACTAAATCCACAAATTGGATTGTTGCCTTGTTCACTGATATAATACAAGGACAAGAAAAAATAGAGACTTATATTAAGTATTTACTTCATTAACTTCAAACTAAATAGGAAATTTAGCTATACACCTAATGAATGGAAGGTATACTCTTATATAGGAATATTCACATGTCACTGAATTTCAGGACTTTATTAAAACCAAAGTTTTGTTTCCAGTGGAAGCTTCTAAATGGCGAATTAATTTCTTGGGAAAATACTGTGTTTTGGTTTCAAAGTGGAAGTATTTTATTTGTATGGGAAAATGAACAGAGTGCTTTTAGATTTTACAGGAGTACTGTTAGGCAAATTGTGATGACTTACTCTACATGAACAAAAAATAAACACAATTCCATGGATCCATGTGCTTAACAGTTAGGGAGAAATGCTTCATACATTGTTTTTTCGTTTGTTGAATCTGAAACCTTTGTAAAGTGTCTTGAGTATTTAGTCGAAATAGGTGAGATTAGGTTCTATCATTAGTGCTATTTGCTTAAAAGTTTAAAAGATTTATACACCCAGTATAAAGGAAAACTAACAGAACGATGTCTCTTAAATCTCTTCTATTGTAGCCTTCCTTCTTCTGTTAAGAGCCTTTTTACCTGTTCATTTCTCACTGGGTGAATCCATTATGATCTGAAACCATGCTTGGTCTAAGACAGTATAAAGTTGTACTATCAATAAGCTAGATATTCATCCCTCTATGAGTGATTTTCAATGGAGGAAAATGTGGCACTGATTCTCTAATGGCAGAGTTCAAGTTTATTATATCATTATCAAATGCCTGCCAGGATTTAGGCACTTTGTATATCTTCTCAGAAGTTGCAAGAAATAATGCTGACATTCTATGCCATGTCGTTCCCAAGGAAACAAGTTTGAAACCTAAGGTGAAGGGAAAAAGATAATACTTACATGAGTTGAAAGATGTACTCATAGATCATAAAAATCAGCATACACAGACACCAAATATGACGTTTTATGAGATGTTTTGTCACAGTATTTTAGAACTAAAAGGAATGTGAGACATCACTTCTCCAACACTAATATTTCTCATATGAAACAACTGATTCTTGAAATGTTTTGATTAACTGAATAACAAAGTTTAATCCTTTATTACATCAGTGAAATACAGAAGAAACAGTGATCAACACTAGCTTATATTTAATTAGAGCATTTTTATTGAGAATTATGTGCAATATGTTTTCCTCAAGGGACCTTACGTGGTTGTTTTAGAGCATTGTTTGGGTATTTGCATCCACCAACATGTGTATTTTTCAGTGTCGATGTCTTTTAGTTACACTAAGGTGCTAAGGGACCATGCCTGTTATTCTGCTTATAATGTATACTTAGTTGCCTTTTTCAATGAGGAGGATAAAAAACATAAGGAGAGAGATGGAGAGGAAGAAAAAAAGAGAAGAAGAGCAGAGAAGAAAAAAGAAGGGAAGAAGGGACATGGGAACACTTGGTTCTGTCCATTTTTCTCCTTTTGCACGCTTTCAAATGTTAGCAGCAAAGTTAGGGAAAGTTGTCTCCATCCCACAATATGTGCGCAAGTGCAATTTCTTTCCTTTAAGAAGTTGATCTCAAATATTAAACAAGTGGGAAAATGAATTGGAAAGATTATATGTTATAATAATCCACATAAATCCACTTTGTGTAACAGGTACACAGTGAAAGTCTTATTGAGATTAGTGACAAAGTGACAGTATTTCCAAAATAATACAAGCAACTCATATGAGGATACAGTTTTTATCAGTAGGAAAATTGACTTCATCTCTTTTAATGTAAAGGAGGTCTAATGGTCTTCAGGAACAACACCCTGGACTTTAGGAATAAAAGATGAACAGGGTCCAGGACATCTTTCTGAAGACAGTGAGGACAGGATGGAGTGGAATGTCAGGTATTGCTCTGAATCTAGGTCATTATAGCTGAAAGAACACCCAGACTTTGGAGGGTTGAGTGATGTGATTTAAATTGATATGGAGAGATCATCTCTAGCTAATATATCTGACATTAATCTTCTAATCAGATTTTCACTATAGTCTGTCAGCATTCCTTTCAGAAATAATCATCAATATTTTACTTCAATGTATAATCTTTTTACTTTCTTTTGTGACTTTTTCCTGCCTTAAAAATATTGCATTTTAGTAATTATATTTAACCAAATTAGAAACTGAACAAAAGAAAATTCTCCAATTTGAATCCTGACTTTTAGCTATGTCATCACTTTTGACAACCAGTGGAGTCTAGTTTTGTGCAAAGAACATTTATATGGAGTAGGTACCCTTGACTAATATTTGGCCCTAAGACGGAAAATATTTGGCTCTAGGATGTATATCTATTACAGCTAATTAACTTAAACTTTCTCCACCATTTATGGTGATTAACTATCCTCATCCCAATAAATATTTTCCCAAACTTTAAATGAATTTAATCTATAGCCATGATATGTGTGGACATGGCATTTTCAGATACCCAAAGGCATTTAGATCCCTATTATACTGTAAAGGATGCAGTAGGAGTGGGGCTCAGAGGATTATGCAAAACATCCAGGGTTCAATTAATCTTGAGAGAGTCTCTGTGTAGAGGAAGACATTCTGTGGGACTGGAGTCAAGCAACTTTTGGTCAGAATTGTTTTTTTTAGAAAAATGACTTAAAGTCTCTGAGGTTCAGTTTGTGTATTAGTAAAATTTAAGGACACTTTCCACTCCCTTCAAAGAATTATGAAGAAGTAAAACAATTAATGTGAAAGCACCAAATCAATGCCTGAAATATTGTAGGAACTCAGTAAATACCATCTTATATTCAGTGGGGGGCGATTAGCCCACTTTATTCATGGGGAAATCGTGCTGCTCCAGCACACCAACTTCCATAATCTTTTCACACACTCTGCTTTTCCATCTCAAACAAAGGAAACATGGAGAAATAATAAACACTCTGTGGCCAGAGTTGAGCCCAACCAAGTGGGCCTTCTGGTCAACCTAGAAGTACAGCTGAGAAGACTGGCCGTTGCTGTGTGATGACAGGGAATCCCAGAAAGATAGAGCTAGGCCCAGGCCCTCACGGAAGGTGAGATGTAGAGTCTGCACTCCCACGTTACAGAGTAACTTGCACTTTGCAAGGATTAGAATGTTCTAATGTTCTGAGGAGGTTCAAAGGTTCTGAGGAGAAAATGAAAAAGAAAAAGGACAATCTTTGGCAGTGAAACTTAAGGTTACGATTTGACTGTTTTTCTACCTGTTTTGGAAGAAAAGAATTTTAAAGTTAAAAAGCTGGCAAGCATTATGATCTATGGTAGTTTAACTTCTTGAATGCAGTTTCACAGACCTTACTAATTTTTGACAAATCTCACATCATTTAAATTTTTAAGAGATGTGTTTGACCCAAGGTTTTTGAAATACCTTTATATCTGACCTAGAAGGCACCTTCAGCCTAGCCTCTTTTAAAGATAATTTTGACAAAAAGTTAGCTTTGGCTAGTAGCCACCCTACCATAAGTTTTGATCTTGAATGAGCTCCAATTTCTAGCTGTATTTGAATAAGTGACTTTTGGGTGAAAGCAAGAGGTCAGGAGATAAAGTACCAAAGTTATCAGGATTGATTTTTATTATTTCACTCTCATTAATTGCCAGTGCACTACCCCTTCCCCTCCGATTTAATACCTTCTGAAAGTTTCCTTCATCTGTAGGTCATTAACAGTAATTCTAATGTAGGTCATGTCCTATTATAAAAATTTTTGAAGATTTGTCTGAGGCAAAGTGATAGATTGGAGAGAGGTATAGACCAAGAGTAAGAACTCTTGAATTCCCATCCTGGTTCTGCCACTAACTAGCTGGATGAGCTATTTTTACTCAGATGATGATACTGAGCTCTTCAATCTCACAGAGGCTTTGCGCGGATTAAATAAGTTCTTTGCTGTAAAGCACATAGCAAGCAGTAAAAAAAACACACACACACACACATACATCATCACACTATTTTGTTTGTGTTATGTGTTACATATCTGATTTATGCCCTTCAAAATTTGAGATCAAATATTGTTTCTGTGAATGACTATTTGAAATAATTTTACTTTAAGGAAATATTATAATTAAAATATTTGCATTCATGCAATTTAGGCTATAAAATTCAAGTATGTGGTCCCTAAAATTATCACCTTTTGTAAAGTTAACCCTGTTTTTATTTTTATTATAAGAGCTGCCTAATGAGTCATACTGCTTCCACCCTGGCCACTTAGCCTGTTTTCAATAGTTGCCAAAATAATCCTTTTAAGTAAGTTAGATTATTTCACTGCTCTATTCAGAAGCTACCCAGTGACTCTTCCTAACACTTAGTAATAACTAATATGCTTACAGTGGTCAGAAAGATTTAACATGATTGGATCACCTACTACTTTCCAATCTCATCTACAAGTGAGTTTCTTAGATCCACACTCCCACCTTAATATCTCTGTGCTGTGTCCTCTGCCGGGAACACTTCTCTCCCAGAAAAGTGGTTAAGTCACTCATGATATTCAAGTGTTTGTTCAAATGTCATTTTCCCAAGTACACTTTCCCTGACCACCATACTTAAAATTGTACTCTTCCTTCACACACCATAAATGTACTCTGCTGTAATTTCCCCTTGTTCTACAGCACATACCACCTTCTAGCACACACACAATTTATATAACTTACTGGGTTTTTTATTTTGCCTCCATTCATCATAATGTAAATTCTACCAGAAAAAGGATTTTATCTGTTTTCTCCACTTATATATCCCAAGTGCTTCAAGCAATGAGTGGACTATACAGTTAGTAGCCAAAACTTATTCAAAAAGAGTCAACACAATTATATCTCATATATAATGTGACAGATGTCCTGAGTCACTGGACCATTCCAGTGATCAACTATAACCATATATAGGAGATATGCCTCCACCAGAGGGAGAGAAATGTGGGTACAGAAGACAATGTGCTTGTGCCTGATGGCAGAGTGACAAACGAGATTTGATAAAAGATCCAGAGCCACCTACTTGTTTGGCTCCTGGAATCTCCAACGCACCTTTGAAATGGTCCCATCTCTTAGGGTCCTTCCTCCCTCACCTCCTCTCTGTGGGGATCATCCCACCTGGGCTTGGAGTAACCTGCCATAGGGCTTGTTAAAAAGAGAAAGAGAGAATTAAACATCTAGCTCTTCTAGACGCAGAATCCATGACCTTGGAATCTCTGTACATTTTTAACCAATAATCTTAACAGCATTTCCTTTGTCCTAGGTCTACAGAACACGACAACATTAATCTTTTAGTAAATTTGCATAAAATTTGCAAATATAATTTCATGATCTGTAAAACCAAAATCAAAGTATAATATAGCAATTTCATTGACTTAATCTTACAGAAGTCTATCAAGAAAGTAATTAGATTTTCTTATCATTATTTATTCTTTGAAAATACTTAGGGCTCATCTTTATTCTGTAGAGATTGATTAGTAAATTTCCTCCTTTTCATATTTATTTCAATGTTTTAGTTGAGATTAAACTAATTATATATAGTATCTAAAGTTACCTGAAACTTTCTTCTTTAAATCCATAAGATAATGCTTTAAAATTATCTTTAGCTATCTAAAATTTCATGCTGGCTTTTAAAATCCAATTAGCATTGGTCGATAATCTACAAGAGATAGTCAAGTCAGTGCTTATAATTAGGCCATGTTGTACCTTATTAATACCATAATTTTATTAATAACTTCAGTGGTAGCAACAGTGGTTGTGGGTATCTTGTTTCTAGTGTTAGTCTTCCTCTTTAATTCACAGTGTGTACCCATGTTCTGGTTCCTCCTCCAAATTTATCATATGAAGCTAAAATATTCAGTCTGAATACATCACTGTATATAATGGTAAAATTGAAGGAAAATAATTAGGTATAATTCTTAAAATGAATTCGATACCTTTTGTCCATACCGTTAGCAATATTGAACCTTGGGAAAATACCATAGAAGAATATAGAATTCATTTGTGCAGTAATTGCAATGCAGAAGTCAAAATTTTAAACTCAGTGAACTATGTTTACATAACCTAGGAGGCTTCTTTATCTCATTCTTGCTCTTTTTCCCCCTTAATTGAGCAACACAAACGCCCAAAAATATTTTCTAAGGGTTTTCATTTTTTCAAGTTTTGACCTACAACCTCAAATTTTTATTTCTCCTTTGTCTTCACTAACCATGACTCATCTCAAATGTGATATACTGTCTCTGGTTTTGGAGAGAACTGAAATATTAATCAAAAGTGAAATGAAGGTAAAATCTAAATCTCACTCGATTATGTTTTGCATTATGAGGAAAACTGAAATATTAAAACTTCTGTGTCTGTCTGTATATCTGGGACTTTAAGGACCTTCTTTTAAAATGACACAAATTTCATGGTCCTTTTCTCTTTTACTTTTATGTATAATCTGGTTTTTCTTCTAATGCTTGAAGCAGGATTATGTAATCTCTTTCTATAAATTTATTTCCTAAAATTTATCCATTCCCTTCATTGGTCTTTAAAAGTTTCATTATTTTCTTCCTTACCAGAATATATTTTTCTAGAAACATTATACAGTTATTACCCAGGTGTGTTAACTCCAGGGTTTTGGCTATTGTCCAACTTGAACAATTAGTTAAAATTCTCTTTTAGTTTTAACCAGATGTTACACTCCTCATTTCCTGACCTAAAAGGGTCTTTCAAATTATGGAGAACTTTTAAATACTTGTCTCATTTTCTCTCTGAAGTAGCTATATTTGACTGCTAACTTTTAATATGGCTTTTTATTCAGTATGCACATTTTATTAGTGAAGTTTATACAACATTTGGAATAAATAAAGCTGAAAAAAATACTTTAAAATGAGAAGGCAGGCATTAACTACCAAAGGCATACATTATATATCTACCTATTTTAAGATCTCCTTTTGCCTTGGTTTTTGTTCAGATAGTAGCTACTGAAGATAATCAGTTCATTAATTTTAGAGCATTTTCTAAATTTCAAGCATTTTCTTCTATTCAATTAGATAGTACTTCTTGTAAAAGTATGCCTTTTATTCATTTTACATCTAATCAATAACCCAATGGATACTGCTTATATTGAACGTCTCATACATATTTGTTAACTTGTAAGATGATAAGCACTATATATTTTTATACTTGAAGAATTTTGAAAAGCCACCAGTGGGCTGGGGGTATAGCTCAGTGGCATAAGCACTTGCCTGGCAAGTGCAAGGTCCTGAGTTTGATCCCTGGTACCGGAAAAAAAAAAAAAAAAAAAATGAAAAGCCACCAGCAAAGTCAACTTACTGGTTGGCCCTAACAAGGGTATTATTAGTCATCTATGATCACAACATTTAAACTTTTTCTCTTAGCTATTTATTTCTTGTTTTCAATTAGTTCCTCAAACACCTTCAAAGGGTGAAATGAGGGGCTGGGGATATAGCTCAGTGACATAAGCACCTGCCTGGCAAGCACAAGGTCCTGAGTTCGATCCCTGGTATCTCAGGAAAAAAAGGGATGAAATAAAAGGACTACCTTCAGCTACCAAAGATTACTGCACATGACCCAAAACAGCCACCATAGCCCAAACAGCTAATGGGCAAAGGCAGCCTCCTCAGCTCTGATCAGCTAGAAACAAGGGTGGTAGGATCCTGACAGAAGCTGAAAAAGATCCTGACAGCAGCAGAAGAAACATTTTTAAAGTTCCATCAAATGACTAGAAGAAAATCTTCAAGATGTGTGACGGCTGCAACAGACTTCTGAGAAGAAATACTAGCCCAAAGCTACGCTTAACCTTTCCAGTCCTCTACCACTAGCAACTCTCAAAACCAAGTGCTTAGGTCTTCTAGGATGCAGCCTTTGGGCGTTTAGATAAAAGTGAGTTCAATATTTTATTAATTTTAATGGTGTAACAGAATGGTGTATCATTTTGACGTAAAGAGTTCAAAGTTACTATGCAAGCACTCTTCCATTAATCTTTAAAATATATTTGCTGGGTGAGCAGGAAACATAATCCTGGCTAAACAGATAAGAAAATAGCAAGCTGATGATAAGGCGACTTGTTTAAAGCTATACAACAAATCAAGTAAAGAGCTGTAGCTCAAATCACCCCACGCAGGGCCATGGGTGCCGCTTCAGGCCTGCCCAAGAAGCAACGCTTCAGACTGGCCAGTCACTTGGGAAAAGGGCCTGATTCTGATCATTTTGGAAAGTTCAGACACAATTCCACCAGTGAGATTTGTGGAGAGTGCATAAGAGAATTTACAGGTGGAAAAAAAATGTTTCTCTCATGTCAGTATTTTGAGCTGTGTCCCTTGCTTGCGTAGCATTGGCTTTTAATTATTTAGAGAATAATTATCCATTTGTGGCTGATCAAATCTCCTTCCTTCTCTCCTGCTTCCTGCCTTTGGGCCATTTCACTGCTCATTAATATTTGCATTAGAGGCCAGATCTGCCTTGCTGGTGGCTCTGGTGAAAAGATGCAGTGGGCCAAAGAGAGAAACCACTGAACATGTCAAGTTTGCCAGTTATCTTGAGGTAGAAGCCATCCGTGCTAACAAGAAAGTTGAATTCAGAAACAAATCCTAATGTAGTTCATTTGTGAGAGGAGGACCACTCATTTTCGCTTTTTACTCCATTCACCTAATTTTCTCTAATTCTATACGTGACGCTTATTATCACAGATCGCTGAAATATGACCGAAAACACAATCATTGTCTATTGGCTTCTGACAATGTTCACATTTTTAAATTGCATTTCTTGCCCCTAGAAGCCTCAGTAAATACATCTTGCCTTTATTATGGAATAACTGAAAGGTGTGCTTTCTCCCAGTTCCTCATAGGCTGTAGATAAAACACAGCAATCAGCACCCTGCCCCCTGTCCCCACCCCTCGAGGGTCCTTTCGTGTAGGGAGCCCGCGCTGGCCGCGGAGGATTAGTGAGAACTGGTGATTGCTTCATGAATCAGGGCAATGTTTCTCACAGGTGGCAGTTAGTTTGATCTTCCCAGTCACTCAAGGAGGATATATATCTTTTGCGATTATCACTCACAAGGATATCCTTGAAGGAAAACGAGGCTCCTTCACCAAACAAAACTAGATGAAACAATCAAAACTGGCAGTGACACTGTGAGGGAGCCGCAGAGGACGTTATTACAGAATCCACACTAACGTGACAGAGACAGTAGTTGAACTCTCTCTGTTTCTGCTGCTCCAAGTCCCATTCCTAGAGCTGTGCTGACCACATCAAAACATCGCTGCTGCATAAGCAAGGGAATAAACAAGGCAAAGACCCATTAGTTCTGCTTCCATTAGACACGCTGAGAGTAAAAAAAAAAAAAAAGAAAAAATCAATAGCAGGCAAATAGAAGATAAAATTGATAGGGAAGAAATGTTAATTTTAGAGCTCTAAAACAAAGTATTGCAAACAATGGCAGGCAATAAAACCTTAAAAACTATTTTTAAAACTTCCAAAATCATTTACATGGGGAAACGAACTCTAGCAGGAACACATACAGCATATTAAACTTTAGTGCATTTTTAATGACTTGTCTTAAACAAATTATGCATGAGATAGATTACACATCCCTCACCCACTTAACAAAAAGGCATACGCACAAACAAAAAACAAAACCAGGTGGCTTTTAAAAGGAAATCAAGTGTATACTTGGTGACTGATTGGAAGAGAGGCCAAGGGATGTGAAAGGCCTCGTAGAATGGAGTTCTCTTAAAAGAAGCTAGATTGATGGGCATTTCAGCCTGGACGGTAGGCAGCACAGTACAAACAGAATCAGAATCAAACAGAATCAAACCCCCTTTGGGATTCCACCTTGTTGGTACCCACAAGACAGGTGAGAGAAGGAAGGAACATGAACTTGTTTTTGGGGGTGATAAGTCCTAGGTCTCAGTTCTAATTTCACCATTCATTCATTCCATAAACATGAGCAAGTCTTTTACCTGCTTTTCTGCCTCTCATTTGTAAGATGGAAATCATACTGATAATGCTGTCTTCCCTTTCTAACTTGGATGAGGCCCAAGCCTGTGTATTTTCAAAAGTCCTAGCTTAGTATAATACACAGGCCTGGTTCAAAATCATTGGTTTATTGGTTCTTACAGCTCAGAGCATACCTGAATCTCTTGGAAGGGTTTTTTTTAAGACAGATATTGCTGTGCTGGGAATGTAGCTCAGTGGTAGAGCATGTGCCTATAATCAGTATACAAGACTGAGGGTTGCATGCTCAGTATAGGGACACCCACCCTGCCCTAATAAACCCTGATCCAGTAGGTCTGGGCAAAGCATGAGAGTTTATATTTCTAACAAGTACCTAGGTAATTCAATGCTGCTTTCAAGGATGACACTTTGAGAATTTCTTGTCAAGCCCTGCAGTTTTAGCACAGGACAAGATTGCTTGGGATTGGATTAGTCATCCCGACCTATCCAACATTGTTGGAGAGGTGATCCACCTGCCAAGAGCTGATATTTAACAAAGTTTCCATGTGATTTGCATGGGCATCAAATTTGAGAAGCGCTGCTCTAGAGCATCTTTGAAGTGAGTAGAGTGTGAAGAAACTCTGTTATAGGGTACTTGTAAAAAGCCCCCCACATCCTGAAAAAAAATTATTCAGGGCCCAGCCTCAGCACTCCCACCCCACCCTCAGGAAGTCCTGTTTGTGAAAATCACAATAAAATATCATTACAAACAACTGCTTATGTCAGACTAGGGGTTTTTACCTATTGTGGAAGGGTCCAACTTGCCCAGTGGCCATCTGAAAGGTGAGGCCAGGCTCAACAATAATTATAGCATTGCGTCACTATTACAGTGAATTGTATCTTCTTAGGTAATAACGTTTTCGGCACTTACTTGTTCTTTTTACTGTCGTTTCTTAGAAATTTTTCTTGCATTTCCGATTTACAGACTTCTGTCATATATAATTAAGGTCTAGGTGATAGAAATTTCGGTCAAAAGAAATGCTGCCTGTACAGAGTGGATTCCATCAGGTCTCTGCAGACTGAAGAGTCACTGGGTTAAGAGTCGGCGATCTCATATCAACCTAGCAACACAACCCCTTCATTCAAAGAAGGCTACCACTACTTGGAATACACACTGGAGCCCAGCTTCACATTTGTGAGATTTATATGACCATTTAGAGAAATTCCTCTTGTAGCTCCTTTGATACCATCACTGGCAATACAAACCTATATGGCTCAAATCAGATTTCATCTCTACTATGCAGTGTTTTACTGTCTGAGAGTGAACTGCAAGACTATTAAATTCATAAAAAAACAAAGACAAATACACAGCATAAAACAATTCGAGCTCCAAAAGCTTTATATTAGCTTTTGGAAAAGAACAACAACAAAAAGAAAAGGCAGTGAAGATTAAATCTTTTAAGATTCAATTTGTCTATCCTGCCATATAAGGCCTAACCTTGCTGCAGACTTAGAATTATGATTTTATTTTGGTCCACAACTAAGAAGGCAGAAGATATCATTTCAATGATAAGTTTTACAGTAAAATCAATGAGAAAGTACTTCAGTACTATCCCCATAAGTAATATTAATGTGTTATGACAATATTGCATACATCACATTAACAATATAAACATGGAAACAGATTTTTCCATTTTTATTTTCACGTCTGTAGATTTTTTCCTAAACATAAAGACGTGATGAAAATAAAAACAGTAAACCATTAGATGCTAAGAGATATTTCAGACCTGAATTATTTTTCAGTCTGATTGTCTATGTTTTTTCTTACAAAATTTTTAAAACTTTATCTTTCTCAAATAAACAAAGCAGACCACTAAGCACCATCTCCTCTGTAGGAAAAGCACCTTCTGCTTCCAGGAGCTCAGCCCTTCTAACCAAACATTTCTCTATACAGATAGGCTTTTTTCCCCTAAATAGTCCTTTGCTATTACATTTAAAATTCCTCCTAGATTTATGGGAGTTAAAGAATTCTTAATCTGCATTGCAAGTGATGGAGACCTTCATGTTATCTATTTGCAGGTAAAAGAATTTCCTAACAAGTCACTCAGTTTAACCCACCACTTACCTGAGAGAGAAGTCTGTCATTCCAGCTGAGCTGTGTGTGGAACTTTAAGTAGCCCCACTGTCCTATTTGTTCAATATCTGTACCCCCTCAGGACCCATCCTTACATCAAGCAATCTGTTTAAAACATAGCACACATATCTGAAATATTCCCATTTATGCCTTAGCATTATGCCTTTAAGTATGTTAGCCACTGTTGAATTAGTGTTAACCTAGCCAACAAAACTCTCCTAGGCCACAGTTTTTTAAATACAGGAGCCCAAATGTCTTCTCAGATATTGCAAGACCCAGGAAGTTCCAATGTGAATCTACCTCCCCACTGGACTGCTAACTTTTGGGGGGTAAGAATTCAGCTTGCCCATCATCAGCGCACCAAGGTCCTGTACACTGAGGGGGTATATGAGGGACACAGATTTCCCCCAGAGGAAGGGAAGAGCTGTATACAAAGAGAAGAGCTGCTTCCTGCCAGCCGTGTTGAACAGTAAACACTGGGCAGGGCCTTTGTTCAGACAGAGGTTTTGAACCATGGAACAGCTTCTCCTAACCTGGACTATGATGTGAAACTCCTTCAAGGTAGGTTCTTCTTTGTAAAACCCCCTGAACCTGGACCAGAGCGGTAACTGGTTAAATTGAGTTGATTTGATCCAACCAAATCCATTTAATGTCAATAAAAATAAAAATATGAATATACTACTCCAAATCTTATTCATTAGTGTCACCTCTTCTAACAGCTGCTTTTAAATTTTGTGTTAATTTTTTCATTAGGTAAATACATGCAGAAAAACTTGAAAGGTGTGAAAGGGAATGTCACAGAGAAGTCTCCATTACCCTGATTCAGGTACCTAAGACTCAGCTTAGGAAAGAAAACCTGAAAACCTACCATTTAGCAAAGGCAGTGCATTTAGCATTGTTTTACATAATATGGGAAATAAATTCTTTTTCCTTTGGTGGCTTTATCCCTTTTTTCTTAGCATTTTGAGATCTGAACAATACAGTAACTCCTCCTGTAAGAAAAAGAAGAGTACATCGACTGAGAGCTGCAAACAGTGTTAAACAAGACTAGCGATAACAGGTCTAAAATCTACCCACCTGAGACCCAGTGGCCCTATGGTGCTTTCCCTGCTAGTAGCAAGCAGTGCCACTGAGTCTGGGTCTCCCTCTAACAAACATGTATTAATTAGCTGTGATATAGATTTGCATTGGAAGATTTCTGTGTTTCTAAGGTTAGTTCTCAAAAATAGCACTCAGACATTCAAGGGCCTTTTTCTAAGCCGTAGGTTAAGAAGGCAGGGAGCACTTGGCTGTGCTTTCTAATACAATGGTAGACAGTCTACTCCAAGAAGAAAAACTGAGGGTCAAGAGCAACAGTCTTTCCAGCAAGCAGCCTTCCCTGATGTTTCCAATCTGCTCTTGCTATTTGTGTGGTTTGTTTTGCTTTGTTTAATTAGATTGCATGCACTATTCACTTCTATAGAGAAGCACAGAAATTTCACTGAAACACAGGAAAAAAAATCTGCTCTTGTGTGCTAAATACACCAAACAATGTATCTTGGCCCTGTGGGAAACAGTACATTGCTAACATTTGTGATTTTGCATTGACTTTTAGTGACTACAGAGAAAGATGTCCAGCAACCTTTACTCTAAAATAATTTTTAAGTAATGAAAACAAAACCGGAAGAAAGTAGCATTATAAGATATTTTGGAGACAGTGACAAATGCATCCTATATGAAGATTTAGGAAACATTTCATACTAGGCCAGCTTGTTTCACAGGACCTTATAATGCTGGCCTTGACCAAAAATGACTATTTCTTAGGCACAAGATAAGTATTATGTTTGGACAATATCTGAAGACCTGAGCCTTCTCAGGCAATACTTCATGCTAAATTAAATAAGAGAGTACATCAAGCAGACCATCTCAGGCATTATGAGTTTGCAGATCAGTTCCACAACTCTGCTATTTTGTTCTCTGAGCATTTGGTGTAAAGCACTAAAAAACATGAACAATCACCTACTAAAACTTGCATGCACACGCTTAACACAGATTTTTTCAAAGTACGTGATAATGCATACTGCATATTAGAAGGTAAAACAGGGACCTTAGCGTTTCCCTAGAGATCTGTTTCTCTTTTTCCTCTCCCCACTCCCAGTGGCAATGGTCTTTGCTTGCATTCTCTAGCTTAAAAATATTGTATGAATTTTATTTCAACTTTGAAAAAGTAAATCAGATTAAATACAAAAGGAAAAAGAGAAATAGTAGCATTTACACATTTCTGGAAGTTGGCAGCAAAATAAATCCAATGTGACTAAGTAAATTTTCTTATAGTAAGCACACAGTGCACATCTAATGGAAATGTAGGGTGCTAGGCATAGAATTACTTACGAACGTTGGGTGGTATGCTAAAGAAATGCATTTAAGGATAAGGGCAGGGAGTACAGCTCCGCAGCACAGAGCCTAGCTGGCAAGCACAAGCTTGTGAGTTCAATTGCTGGTACCCCGCCCCAAAAAAGAATTTAAACCCTGATCTCTCTGGGGTTTGGACTTTACTGGAGGCACTACTCAAGACAGCAAATAAGAGACACCATTTATGTATGTTGTGCTTCATAAATTCACACATTCTAGAGGGGAATCTGTAAGTTTTTTAAGCCACTGGGCTTTTCGTTTAGCTAACCAAGATCCATACTCAAAGTTGTCAAGTAGAAAATCTGTACTATAGGGGGAAAATCTCTATCCTAGAAGTCAGAAATTTTGGATTCAAATCCTGATCTGGAGTCTGGTTTCTTTAACTGTCAAATAGATACCATCCTTGCCCTTTCCAATTGACAAAGTCCCTGTGAGATTCAGTGAGATAACACACTGAAAAGAAATTCTGAAGTGAGAGTGCTTTAAATATGAAAACTATTCACATTATGAATAACTGAGAAGTCATCATTACTACTTAGAATTTCCTCTGGTTCTAATCACTTCAAGAACTACAAAAGACTTCAAATCTCCAAAATAATCTTAAGCAAAAGAATAAAATCAATGTCATCACACTATCTGATTCAAAATATACTACAAAGCTATAGTAAATATACTACAAAACAGATGGTAATGGCATAACACCAAGCACACAGACCACTAAAGCAATAGACACCTTAGAAATAAATTCCCACACTTATGATCAACTTTTTTTAACAATGGGGGAGAGACAGTGTCTTGATATAAACATGCTAGAGAAATTGAGCATACATAAGCGAAAGATGAAATGAGACCCTGGTCTCACACACGAACAAAAATCAGATCAAAGTGGATAAGAGAATTAAAGGTAAGACTTGAAACTATAAAACCACTAGAAGAAAACATAGTAGAAAACTATGGTATTGGCCCAGTAGTGACTGTTTTGGGAAGAACAAGCAACACAAGAAAAATTAGACAAAATTACCTCTAACTAACAAGTTTCCATTTGACAAGGGAACAAGAAATAAAATAAAGAGAGAACCTACGAATGGAGGAAAATATTTTAAAACCATACATATAAGAAGGGGTCAACATCCAAAATATGTAAATAACACAAATAATTCAATGCAAGAAAATATACAGACTGAAAAGAAAATATACAGCAAAGGATTTGCAGGGGTAATTCTCAAAAAGAAAGACATACATGTGACCAACAGCATCACTATTCATGGGAGAAATCCAAATTAAAACCACTGGCCCTAACTACTCCCAGGTGCATCAGATATGACCTCACACTTGATAGACAATTAAAAAAAAAGATCAGGGACAATACCGATGAAGAGTGGAGAAAAGGAAGCCTTCGCACCTTGTTGGTGAAACGTAAATTAGTACAACCATCATGGAAAACAGCATGCGGGTTTCTCAGAAAATTAAAAATAGAATTCCTATGTGATCCAGGAACCCCACTTCTGGGCATAAAATATCCAAAGAAGTTTATAACTGTGTCAAAGAGCTATCTGCACTCCCATACTCACAGCAGTATTGTTCACAATAGCCACGGTGTAAGACCAACGTAAGGGCATAGAAAAGAAGCGATATCTACATGCAGTGGACACCACTCAGCTTTAGAAAAGAAAGAAATGCTGTCCTTTGAAATAATACAGATCAACCCAGAGGACATTCTGTTGAATTAAATCAGCTAAGCACAGAGGGATAAACATCATGTGATCTCACTCATATCTGGACTCCTGAGCAGTTCAACCCAGAAGAACAAAGTAGAATGATGGTTGGGGAAAAGGAAGGTTGAATAGATTTTAGTCAAAGAAAACAAGATTTCAGTTAAATAGGAGGAATTGGTTTAAAAGATCTACTGCACAACACCATGACTATGGTTAGTAACAATATGTTACACTCTTGAAAATTGTTAGGATCGCACCACAAAGAGGATAAGTACTTGAGGTAATGCATATATTAATTAGTTTTATTTGGCCCTTCCTCAAATGTATACATATCTTTTAAGAGATGTTCTACATGATAAAAAATATATATTTTAATTTTAATGTATTCCATTAAATTTTAATTAATTTTTAAACTCTAGGCAAAAATTGCCTCATGGCCAGGATCTGGCTGGGAAATCTCCTCTACCAGCCCAGGGAATCTGGCCAACCAAGTTCATTGCTAACAGGCCAGAAGAGCAGAGTTCCAGGCACCAATCACATTAACATAGAAGCCTCCACCAGATTTGGTGAGGATTGAGAGCTTAGACTCTACATTGTTCATTTCTGCAATCCCAACATGCAGCAGAATAACCCGCATCAAATGCCTATGAATGAACTGAAATGAAGGAGACGTCTGCTCCAGGCAGAGGACTATGTAAAAGATTTTGACAGATACATGAGTCAGGCCTCAGACAGAGAAGCAGAACTGCTAGGAGGTATATATGCACAGAGAGATTTATCACAGAGCCCTTGATCTGCTCCATTGTAGGAGCTGGTTAAACAGTGTACAGAGACAATTGCTTTTGGATTTGGTGCTGAAGCCCAGAGTCAGCAAGGCAATGGTCACAAAGAAAAGATGGCCATGAAGAGAGGACACAGGGAAAAATGGAACCTGCAAGATAAGTGCAGTCTGCCCGAAATAGACCAGAGCTTGCATCCAGGTCCTGCCACTTCCAAGCTTCTACCTGAGCTGACAAGGGTGCACTTCAGGATAGTTTTCACTCCCGGGGAGCTAAACACACATCTGGCCAGGGAGATGAGAAGCTGCAGGAGGAGGTGTCCAGGGCTCAAACACTGCCCCACACTGACCAGAGAGCCAGCAGGTAAGTGACAAGGGGCACAAGCTGCAACAGTGCCACATGCTCTGTACAGATCTTCCAATGCTTTGGAATATGGGGAAGTTTCACTTGTGTCTTCTAAATGCCATTGCAATGTGTCTTTCATGGCCCACAATACAGAGAAGGAAATTCTGAGAAACAGCTGTTAAGCTCTGCTGGTTTCCTGGCACATTACATATTCACTGGAGCCCCACAAGTCTGTAAACTCATTATTATGACATCTTTGGAATCCCTGTGTAACCTTCTTGCAGTTTAGAACCCACCCATCTATGGTCCTGCAGTCCATGTGCAGAGCATCCAGAAATGGCTGCTGAGGTCCTCAGCTCCATTTCCAGTACCTCAGGGCAGCCCTGCGGACACTCTGCAGTATCTGGAAAGAGTTTCTGTTTCATCACCAACATGACAGATACAGAGCTCTCAAAGGAAATTCGCTCCTGTTGTACATGCCTGAGAGGACCATGCAGGAAGGAGGCAAGGACCCCAGAGGCATAGTGGGAAGAGATGGAAAAATCAGATAAAACAGTCCAAGCCTGCACCTGTGAAGACGGGCACAGGTCTCCTACCTCAAGTATTCCTGTGTGCCCTCAACAAACAGGTAAGGAGGAGCCTCCATGCACTCCCTACAATTCAGGCTGAATGCAAAGTGAGCAGCAAGACAACACCATGTTGTATCAGGCAGACGATGCTTGCTACTTGCCATTGTGCCCTGAGAGCCAGATCCTATTCCTGAACATCCGAATGAGTCCTGCTGGGCACATTTCACAATTCCTGCCTTTTTATTTAGTTGTTTATTTATTTATTTATTTATTTTGGGTACCAGGAATCAAACTCAGAACCTTGTGCTGTGCCACTGAGCTATATCCCCAGCCCCTCCTGCCTTTTTAAGAGTCCAGCTGCTCCATCGATTCCTGGCGGTGATGACTCTCTCAGCCACAGTCCCCAGGCTAGAAGATCTTCTGGAAGTCACATTTCATTTCATCAGAGTACTTCTAATTTTGAACCAGAAGAAGAAAGACAGAGATGCCATCTGTGCTGTGGGAAGAGAAGTATATTTACCTGTGAATTTGAGGTTCATGAACTATCTAGAAATTTCCTACATTTTTAGGCATATTTAAACAACCTTATATACAGGTAATATTAAAAGAATGTGCATTCTGAAGTCTTCCCAACATTTAAATATAAACTCTAAGAAAATTAAAATCTATGTTATATTTGTATTTATCTCTTTGCTATTGATTATATGCATGAACAACACATTTTAGAATCTGCACATCTTGCTTCCATCCAAACTGGGAAGGAGAAGTTGAATATTTCAGAGTTCATCCCACTCACATTCCTGGTGCATTCAGGACCCACGAGCTAGAAAGTTCTTAGCATAAACTTAATTTCTCCTAGACCTATCCTCTCCTTTTCTGGTGGTAACATGAAGTAAGAAAAAAGAATTAACACCCTTGTGTAGGAGTAGTAATAATGACCAGTTCTGATAACATAATTCCTTTAGACTGCTTCAATCTTAGGTGAGCGGCTGATAAAGGATTTCCAAATTTTTCTGGAGGGGCAAAGATATAGATGGTGTGTGAGAGGGGCCAAGGAAAGTCAGTCACAGACAAAAAGAAAACTAACATGGTTAATTAAGAAAAAGGGAAATTATACAGCAAAACCCTGTGGTCATAAAGTCAATAAAATGTGGCTCATGGAAAAAAAATGTAGTTGTATGTCCTCTTCCTTTATAAAGCATTATGTCCATGCAGTAACATATTTCAAGAGCGTAAAAATCACCTTTTCCATCTCTCTCCCTATTTCACATCAGAGTTTTTTCCAAGGTCATTAAAATGAAAGAGTGACAGTAGACTGTCTTATCAACAGCTTGTTCCAACAGATACAATACATGGGTAGGGGATCAAAAAGAGTGCGAGAAGCATTTCTGCCAACATTGTTGAAAATATTGAACATCTGCTATATCTGGGATCCTGGGAGTTGTAATTATAATTTTTTGAAATCTGTACACAAGAGTTATAAATATTAGAACTGTAGCCTGTGAAAGCCATGAAATATTTAACTTGTTTGGCAGGCTTAAGCAAAACTCATAAACTTAATTTAAGCAAGCCAAACACCATAGTTCCACCAATTTTATATCTTTCATGTCATTAGTTAGATAAATTAAAGCAAACTATAAAACAGCATAGAGATTGCCCACTGGAAGCCCCGAGAGTATACCAAAAAGATGCATTGTAAGAATTAACTCATTTTACTAAGGGTTTACTTTCCACCTTTGCACACATGACAAAGACTTGAATCTTTTGTTTGGGATTAGGGGAGGAGCATGACTGGTAGGAAATGGCTTCAGGGTAAATAATAAGAAAAGCAGGCGCTAGGCACCTTAAGCAGGTTCCAAGAGCTACAGTAAGACCCAAAGGCCACACAAGTGTTGGTTCAATCTGTCAAAAACCCATATGCCAGCCTGAGCGAAAACCTTTCAAACTCAAAAACAAAGATCTGGAAAATAGCTCTGAGCTGCTGCAGAAGGCAAGCCGGGAGACTAAGGAAGCAGAGAGGAGCCAGCTTTCCATCCTCTGGGGCCCAGTTACATCCCAGAGACAAGTCCTTCAAAGGAGCTTGTGCCAACACCCAGCCAGCTACACCCATCTTACAGATGCCAGTTAACACATGACAGTTGCCCAAGCCGGCTTTTGTGCCCATTTCCAAGTTGAAAGTGCTTTACAACTAGTGTCAACATCCCTTCATTGGTACCCCGACCCTGTTCCCTACCCTTACCCCAGCCCCAGAATGCTCTCCATGAGCAGCTAAGGATAAAAGCATTCTCATCCTGGGCTGGGGATATAGCTCAGTGGAATAAGCGCTTGCCTAGCAAGCGCAGGGTCCTGAGTTCGATCCCCAGTACCGCAAAAAAAAAAAAGCATTCTCATCCTAAGCTCCAAAGGACAAGAATTATTGTTCATATCATTGACTTAGAGCACTTCATTTACAAGAGTCTTTTTTTGCAATGGAACCTCAGAACAATCCTGTTTATGTGTATGACTTTTGCAAATTAAAGTGAAGAGCCACAGGACAAAATGGTAGGAGGTGAGCTCGTGATCACGCAGCTAACAGTCCTGGGTCTGGTGCCGGCGTCAGCACTCCAGGCACAAGGAGCAGCCAATGTACAGACCATCTGCAGGAAGAAGCGAGAACTGCAAGTCTGGAGTAGCCAGACCGCTCCTCCAAATCCCTGCCCTGGTGCTCTGCAGATTCAGTGTCTCTATTACAACTTCCTACTCCTCTTCCCTGGCCTTGTCTCCCTCTCTTAAGCCCTACAAAGGACTGAAACTGGCTGTCAGCTCTGGGGCTTGCCACAGTCACAGAAGCCTTTGTTAACAAGTTAAGAATCTACAGGAATCCCCTCTTAGCTGTCTCCACACTCTCTACATGAGAGCAATCAAATGGATCAGCTGGAGACCCCTGATGGCGAATGCATAAAAGAGCAAATGAATAGGAAAGTTCAAAGGAGATATTTCACTGAAATACCCTGCTGGTCCCGTTTTAGTCTGCATTTAAGAAAATAATATCCATGCCCAAACAGCCCTCTTTCTCCTTGAAATAGAGGGTTGATATCACACAGACTGTCTACACAGGGGAACCAATTCAAGGCAGAATGGAAAGTTCCCATTCAACCCAATCAGCCGATGTCATATGTCTGGGGCAGGTCCAACAGGGCTTCGACTGTGACTTGAAGGAGCCAGTGCACGTCCTCGGTGGCCCACACAGGCAGGAGCTGATGCCGCCTCAGGTTTGCCTGGACGAGAAGAGAGCAAAAAAGGATTTTTGCGAGCCTGCTCTGTCCCAGGCACTGTGTGAGGCTTTTTACCTATGTTTTTAAGTTCATCTCCAAAACAAGCTTAGGAGATATATTTTCATACCACTGTCTACCTTTTAAACAGATATGAAGTCGTTTCTTGAGGATTAAAAAGCTACTAAGTGGCCAATCTGCAGTAAACAGATCTGATGCGGTCAATATACATTCAAAATGCCCTTAAGAACTGCGGGTCCCTATGCCTGTTGTAACCTGGAACGCAGGGCTTGAAAGGAGAGAACAAGCTACTTAGACTGACCTGGTCCTTCCCGTATTTCTGTGACACATGGAGAGATGCCAACAACCTGTGTGCCAAGTCTAAGGGACTCGCTTGCCTCTCCAGTTCTTCCCTCTCTCCAGTCCTCCAAAGACAATCACACACCATGGCGACACGGTCCCCGCTCTAGCGCCTGCGCGGTGAGCAGCGTGACAAAGCCAGGCTGGAGAACACAGGGCCTCTGTACTCCATCGGCTCATCAGTCAAGTCAAAAAAGACCAGAATCGAAGCCCAAAGGCTTCAGGAACTTGAAAATGAGATGACATAAACATTCATGGTTTAATTTTTTTTTTCCTTAACGAAAAATAATCAGTTGCAAGTTTCAGCAGCTTTGTGGAAGTGCTCAACTCAGCTTCAACTCAGAGGGGAGAGCCGCATTTCCACTGTCTGATACGGAGTCTTCTCACCCACAGAAAGGTATCTCTGTGGTTAGACTGGACCTGCAAGTATAATGTCTCCAGGATCTCAGGGTCAAGATCAGGTACAGAGTCCCACAGAATGCAGAGCAGGACTGTTTAGCCCGTTCCACAGCACATGAGCAGTGAGGCTCCTGGGTGCCCACACCTTGCCCCTTTCATTTCTTGCCTGCGCACAGGTGGCGTAGAGTTGAGGACCCTTTCCAGGACAGTGGAATGAGGTGTAAAGCTATCGCCTCTTCAAGATTTTATAGAAATAGGAGGCAGCTCCACTAAGATTTCTGACCAAGCCACCAGGTCTGGTGGGAACTGCATTTTCCACTAAGACAGTTGGGCTTGTTTGCATGTATTAAGCTACAGTAACCTAGTCACAAGAGACAGAAATCCTGCTAAATCAATCCTTAAAGCCTGTTGACATTTGTCCACTTGGCAGATCATAAAAGCCCCTTGAAAATCACAGGAGTAAATGTGTAAACTGCTTCCCAAATTATATGATGTAAACGCCAAGAGCAGGCCTTCTCAGGATAAGATCACTGAATTGTGACTGCCTTCCGAATGGAACTTTATTTTGTTCTTGGGTTATATATGAGGTGCTGCCAAGATCAACTCAAACAGAGACAGACATATGAATTCAGCCCAAAAGCTGGCTTTTAAGTTCTCTGTCTTCAAAAAGACTGGAGATTCTTTATGAGATGTAGTTTTGCATAAACAATCTTTGCTAACAAGAGTTTTCCCCAAATATCAGTTAAATTATAACTAGTTCCTTGTAAACGACATGTGAGTGCCAGAAATGGCCTTGGAGTACTGAAAGGAAAAAATAGAACTAGAAAACACTTCATGGCATAAATGCACAGATAAAATACACGCTGGAATGGTCTGTAGCAGTCAGACCGCAAGGGGCTGAGAGTTCAAGATTATTGTCACAAGCTGGCCACAATTATCTCTGGACAGATTTCTCAGAAGACTTGAAGGGAAATGTACTAGAATAATCATGCATAAAGCAATTGTTAGGTGTTTGCTCTTTGTAACCTTCTGGGTAACTCTTTACCTGAAGCTATTTTCCCGAGTTCAGGCTTATCCCAGACTCTAAGAAATCAGGTCAAAACTCTAAAATTCTGTATATCACAATAATCACAATCGATTCAGTTTTAAACCTTTTTCCTTAGTTGTATACTAATTCCTCAGCTCTAACTCTTCCACAGAGGTAGTACATTTCTTTATATCTCTCTACTGTTACACACATTGCTGTAGATACTCAGCTGACTCAAAGAGGAAAATGGGACAAATGCTGTGTTCTATCTTCGGAAGTTCCATTCACTCCACATGTTTGGTGGGTGCTACGTTTTGTGCTAGTTCTATTCTGTGTTAACTTCAGAGAAATTGTATGATGGTTGAGATACAACTCCTGTTCTGCAGGGGCTGATTATCACAGCAGAGTCTGGGTGAACCCACAGGCCAGCCCAGACAAGAGACGCTCATAATGAGCTCCAACCCAGTGGGATGATCCTAGAGGGACGGATGGCTAAGTGAGCCGAGCAGTAACAAAGCACAGGGGCCAAAAGAGATGCTTCCTGAGCAAAGAGAATGCTATGTGTAAAGGACCGGAAGGCTCAGAGTATGATACACTCCTTGGGACATCAGTCTGTCACAACTGATGTTTGTGACCTCCATAAAGAGAAGCCAAAGTTGCTTCTCAGCACCCTACCAGGCAGAAGGCAGAACCTGCACAAAATACAAGGTGGATAGGAAAAAGTGTTTCGCTATACACAGGAGTGCATCCCAGCATTGAAGACATGTATGACACTGTGGTCTCTACAAATAATTTTATGTTGTAATGTGTATGATTGTGTTTAAATTGTACTTCAACATTAAGAATTAAAATAAAATTCACTTGCATATTCAGAGGGCTGATCACTGAGATACAAAGTAGAATAAAATATTCTCAACTTTATGGGACTCACGGTACACTACAGGCAACAGTTTTTTAAGCTTCTGTGTTGTCAGAAACATCACTGAATAACAATAGTGGTTATTTAGTTTTGTGAAAGTTTTAAAAGTGATTTTAGTAATTGAGTTGAGTAATCTTTGAGTCAGAAATCCAAACCTGCTTTGAAATGTTTTCTCTCCTTGATCAAAAATAGTATCTCTCCTTGAATGGTAATTGAAAGTCAAAATGCATTTTGATCTGCGATTAGCTCAAATTAGCTCAACACAGCTCCTTATGCTGACCTTTGTGAATTTCTGCAGAGCCAAAAACATAGAGCTGAAGCGGGTCCTGGGGCAGCTGATGAGTACGAGGGTAGCTATGGACTGTGAAAAGAATCCCCCTGTGAGAAAATTCTGAAAATGAAGGTAACTATCACTGGTATGAAATGTGCGGCAAAAGGAAGGGTAGAGGCCTAAAATAAGAAAGCCTCTGACTGAGGAAAAATGTTCTGAATCTTATTTAACTTCTGCCTAGTCCAGTGCAGGTTACATTTTTTTGAGATCCTCTCATTTTAACCCTGGACCTATTGACACTTTGGACTGCCAAAGTCTTTGCTTGGGGGCGGAGCGGGGGCCATCCCCTGCATTGTGGGGTACTTTCATTCCTAGTGCCACAAACATCAATTCAGACAGCCAAAACATACCTCTAAACAAAGGAGACAAAATTCAGAATCACTAATTTAAACTAACAGAGATGAGAAAGTCCCATATAGTCGTAAGAATTTAGTAAGGCAGTGAAAAGGACCTTCACTGTAAAATATATTGTAATTCTACCAGCGTGGCTAAGTGCTGTCCAAAATTTTTCACCTGGATAATCCTTAGAGTCTGTTACACAGGCACATGCACACAAATGAAATGAATTTTTTTCTAATCATATTTATATTGTGTTAGTATAAAAAAATGTTATGTGCTATATATTGTAAGAATTAAATGGTATTCTAAATCAGTTTTCTGGGGTTTTGGAGTAACACCATATTGGTGCTAGAAAAAAAAATATATATATATATATATCATCAAAACTATTCCAGAAGCACCTCATTTCGATAAGAAAGTACTTTGTGATGATTACCTAATAGGCAGCATTTGTTGAAATGCTTTTAATAGACCTTTTTTATCACATGCAAAAGAATTTCAATGCTAGTTCAGTCTCCTGTTTCATTCTGTCATGAATCAATTTGTAGAGACATTTAGAAGTCAATAATCCACTGCAGCTTTGATGACAGGTGATTAATTTCTACATTTTAGAGACATAATAAGATTTAGCAATAAAAAGGCCTTGAAGTAACCTACCAAACAGGTTTAATCTCAGCCTTGGGACTGTTGCTAAATATGAATGCTTGTACACAAATGTGAATGATTTAAGTTGGTAGGTTTTATTGCAGACTCCTTGTGTTTTACTATTAATCTTGCTTTACAATCAGGCTATCTATACAATCAATTTATGTTGGATATTTTTTTCCAAAGTAATGTTGAAGGAAGGAGGGGGTGTAACAAATTATTTACACACAAAGGGTTTGTTCTACAAAAGAAGTCATTTTCGTGCTTATTGCTGAGGGGATGACTGATTATTGATGTAGCAAGGAAAGAGAAAAAAGAAGTGAAGGTGGCCTTCAAAAGTTCTGACGGGACAGGCCCTGGAAATGGATGGTGGTGAGCGCCGAGAGGTGATGGCCGCTGCCTTCCCAGCAGCCAGCTGCCCTCCTCGTCATAATGGCTTTCCTGCTCCGTTCTGATTTTTAAAATTAGCAGAGGCCTTGGAGTAGTATTCTTATCCCTGTCGAATGCTTTTTATCAATTTAAGAGCTAATAAAATAAGGGAAGTTAATCTAACTAAGAAGGATTTTCCTTCTGCCACCACTGAGGGATGATGGCAAAATTTCCTATAACAGACTCTAAGGATTATCCAGGTAAAAAATTTTGGACAGCACTTAGCCACACTGGTAGAATTACAATATATTTTACAGTGAAGTTCCTTTTCACTGCCTTACTAAATTCTTACAACCATATAGGACTTTCTCATCTCTATTAGTTTAAATTAGTGGTTCTGAATTTTGTCTCCTTTGTTTAGAGACGTGTTTTGTCTGTCTGAATTGATGTTTGTGGCACCAGAAAATGAGGGATGATAGGAAATGTAGGTGTTTATTTAATAAATTTATAAAAAACATATAGATTTGACTGTGACAGTTGAGCTTAATTGTCAACTTGATTGGCTTGGGAGCCACCTAGGGATTAAGTAAGCACACTCTGGGTGGGCTGGGTGGCTCATGGAGGCATGAACTTGGGCATCATTGCTGATTCCTGGGCTCTTCCTCTCTAGCACTCTATCTCTGCTTCCTGGCCTTTGTGAACTATGAAGTTGCTGCCTCATAGCCAGCCGGCCATGGACTGAATTCTCTGAAACAGTGAGCCAAACAAACCTCTAACCCTTTACACTGTGGGGGTCAGGTATTTCATCCAGCAATAGGAAAGCTGACTAACATGCTGGCATTCTACGTAAGTTCTCATTCCTGATGATAAATGATAAGTTCTTTGAAAACACGAGGAACTTCTAAGGCAAACGCTCCCAGCTCACCCAAGTCAGACCCAGACTTCTTAAATCTTGGTAGCTTGAGGTTTAACTTTGTTCTGATGTGTTTTTCATGTGAAAGGAGGATCATTGTTGAAAGTCTTTATGGAAAAATTGTTCAGAAGAGAATGACTAAACAAGCAAAGGCTGTTTGAAGCCAGGGGTATAGCTCAGTGGCACAGCGCCTGCCTGGCAAGCAAGAGGTCATGAGTTCCATTCCTGGTACAAAAAAATAAATAAATAAAATAAAAAGACAATGAAATCCTATTTGATACATGTGCAAAAAACAAAAGCCAGCATACTTTTTGGAAGGTCCCAGAGCAGGACAGAGACACAAAATTAAAGGAATACTCACTCCCCCCCCCAAAATTAAGGGCACCCACCACTATGGCATTCTTCCTTTTGCTTAACAACCATGATCAAACTTTCACTTTTGTCACTACTTTGCTTGTTTCAAAGATTAGACATTTCTTACTACCTTTACCTTTTTATTCTTTTTTATTCAAATTTGGTATATTTCCCATTACAGTGTCTCTCCAAACAGCTCTTTCTTGTTTCCTGAGGTAGGGCACCAAGCCAACAAGGCATCTCAGCAGCTGGCAAGCAGGCTTTGCCTACCCATCCTGCCCTTCACCACCCTACCAAACCTGCTCAGTGCCATTTCCACACTGACCTTCCTCACATGACTTCTTACTCACCTGTCTGCTTTGTTTCTTCTCCCACGTCTTGAAGGGGCAACTCTCAGCAATTAACACATGCTAAACACTATAGTAGGGACTGGGATCTTAAACAAGAAGACTGGGTGTCTTCAGTTAAATAGCTCTAAATCTATCAGAGACAGATACAACAGAGCACTAGCAGAATCATAAGTGCTATCAACAAGTCAGTAAGTATGTATTCATGAAATGCAGTATGTGCCTGGCCAAAGTTGTTATTAATACTTTCCAAGGAGAAAATACCATGGGTGAAACCTAAGGAATCTAAGAAATCTTACCACAAAATAAGGGGGACATCCAGGAGAGAAAGTAAGTGCACACATAGTAAATCATAAATACATACACACACACATACATACACACATACACACACACACATACATATATACCCACACACACGTACATATACACATACACACACACACAAAATCATAGATAGATACATACATACACACACATATACACACATACACACACACATACATACACACACACAAACATACCCACACACACATACATACACACATACACACATAATAAATCATAGATAGATAGATACATACACACACATACACACATACACACATACATGTTCACAC